>BMAO01000063.1:0-89321 GCA_019973975.1 Trichonephila clavata
ATTTTGCTACATATCTTACATTAAATGAAACTATATTTTATGGACAGTAAATGAGCTAAAAGCATCTATTATTTATTTTATGTCGTGTTTCTTTTAATACAGCCTTTTTTCGTGCCATTAAAACAGGAGTTACTTCCCCATAAACATTTTCAAGGTTCATAAATTCACCAATTCTACACCTAAAACTGGACTAAGAATTTCATTAGTACTCTTGCCACTGATGGTTCCTTAATCTAGGTTTCGAAAGAGAGGGTCATAGATTTTCCATCAGAATACGTCATAATCTGTGAAGAAGACCATAAAAAGGCACAAAAGAAAAATCGATGAATTTGCTTCGTAGCTTGACTGATGATTTGCAGTGCTTTTGTCTCTCACAGATAAATCATTTTTCATAGCATTCCATTACATTTTCATTTTACAGCATCTGCAACTGCGTATGTTATTTGTTGCATGAAGCGACGAAGGTTATGTCTATTGATTATTTATCTTAAAACGTGTCCATCGAAAAAAAATCAAAGATCTCTTTTATGTTTTTCAAAAATAGTGTTACAAATTTCAACAGTTACCTTTAAAGAATGGTATATTTATTTAGAAGGTGATAGTATAAGGTATTGACGTTGAAAAGAAAAAAAAATGGAATTCTTTTTAATGTATATGCTATGTTTATATATGGACAAATATTACTTAATAATAATATATCACATATAATTTTTTTTTCACCTGCTTAAATCTATATTCACATTTCAAATTTAATTACTTATTGGCTTATTATGCTGATTAAATTTAATTTTCAAAAATAATTCATAAGTTAAATACTACATGAGCAAATATATCATTTTGAGTGTTATGAACTTCTAATCGATTATACTCTTCATTAATTTACGATAAATTATTGAGGACATAGTAACGTCAAATTAAGGGTATGATATATGTACATATATATCCATAAGTATTAAGGCATTGTTTTAGTATGACCATGGTTCAAAATTACGCGGACCGTCCCCAAAAGCCCTCGTGTAGCTGAACAGTGGGACGCTTTAATATTCACTCCCTCACTCATTGTTTTAGTATGGTAAAAAAATGGTGAATGTTTTTATTAGAAATGTAACATTTTCTGGACTAGTAAGGCAAATACACTTTTTCTTTAACCCCACCCTTATTTTAAGTAATTTTGTACATATACCAAAAGTAAATTCACACACATTTGTAAAAATCAATTAATTATAAAATTTTCATAAAATCTGAATTTGCTCTTTTCCGATATTTAGAGAAATATATTCTCTAATTATATCACAAAATATAAAAACATATTTTCTGCTTTGATTCTTGTAATCATTATTAATATAGAATAAGATAAATAGTAAATAACAATTATAATTAAAGGTGGAAATGCAATATCAAAATAGTAAACATAAAATAAATTGTATTAATGAATTAAAAATAAGTCTGAAAATCGACGTCATACTTTTAAACCCGTAAAACAAATGTGTTTTTTTCCTTCTGAAATGTTATTACTAGTTATTAAAACAAAGGATTGCCTTTCTACAAAAAACAACCAGTGCTATAAACAAAGTTACCAATATATCTCTAAATATATTTTTTGTTTCCAAGACCCTACTGAGAATTACATCTCTTATGAAACAAAAAACATGTGTGTGACTAATTAAAAATTATTAATATAAACATACACCTAACAAATATAAAAAATACTTGCTTACAAAAGTAAAAACTCCTCTCAAAAAGTTTCAGCTCCTTCCAGCTTTGTTTTAACTATGTTTTAAAATGATTTCAAAACAAAATTGATTTGTTAAGATGAAAAATCTTCTATTCAGTTTTGAATGCGAATTTACAAACGAGTTTTACTTGAGATATAATTACAAAGGAATTCTTGATTGTTTTATTTTAAAACGAATGTAGACTACACAGTTATCTAGCATAGGTATTTCTTTTTTTTAATCCTTATCACAACACAATAGTTAGTTTCAAGAGGCCAAACAATGACGGTAATCTTTATTCTATTCCTAACGACAATACTTCTTCGAGTGTTCTAGAGCTTTAAGCGATATTTAATGCATTTTTTTTCCAGATGAAAACAGCTTCACTTCATTGCACCCATTCAGTCAAAGCTGTGCACGTCATCTTTCCAATGAATAACCTAAAAACACACGAAAGTGGAAACAAATGATATACTTAAGCCCTTTTTTCAGCAGAAAAAAGAAGAAACTAACAGTTTTTGAGTTAGAGAATTTGGCTGTGCGTAAAAGAAGACCTTTGACATAGTGGTGAAACCAGGCAATTCTAAATATCTCGTGCAAGGTGAATAACAGACATAGTGTCTGACAAGTGCTTGTTGACAGGAGATTTAGCGAGAGACAAAAATTTGCAATGAAGTTCAGAAACGACAGGATCTCAATTGGGAAACTCGAGGATATTTTGGGAATTCCCTGGGGTTGTTCATTATTTGAACTTGCCGTTAGTTTTTCCTTCTTTATGTTGTAATTTCATAGACGGACTACAGAAATTGAGATGTGTTTATTTTTCTTTATTTACCGCAGTTAATGTATCTTTTCTTTATTTACTGACATTCATTATTAGAATTACTTTCCAAAAATACAAGAAAAAAAATGTTCTTTTTCAAAATTGTACTTGAATAGAGCTAGATTTTTTTAACTCTGTGCTTAAAAGTGTATATTACTCTTATTGCAGATTTTGTCTTACAAAAGTTAAATAAATGCCTTAATTTTTTTAATTTTATTATTTTTGAATTTTAAAACACTTCTACATAAAAACAATTACTAAAAATATTTGTAAAACTCAGTAAAACTTTTCATAAAACAGAAAATATGTCTAGACAGAGCCATGAAACCCCAAAATTGATAGTATTATGAAGATTTAATTGTAAAAAATTACAATAAGGGGTTGTTCTTTTACCAAAGAAGAAATTGCTCAGTTACACACTAGAATTGTATATTTAAAAGGCTATTAACTGTCTGAAAAAGATTGTAAGAAAAAATAAATCGATTGCACAATATATTGAAATTAAATGTTATCTTTTAAAATGTAGTTAGTCTGAAAAGCTGAGAATAAAAATGTAGAATCACCATACACACATGTGCAAAAAAACACAAATAAACGAATAATTGTAAGAAAATTGGAGAGTTTTATAAGTTTTTTGAAAAGCATATGGAGCAAATGCTTTTTTAAGAGTGACTCGGAGGTGCATTTGTAAAAAGACATCATTTTTTGCCGAAATGGCGTTGGTTCAAGAGAAAGCTTAATGAGTGCTTTGGTTTCATGAAGCGTATTCGCCCATTAATGTTCAGTGTAAATTTCGATGTTAAGAAAGCAAACTTTCTGGTGCAAAATCAATAAAGCGATGATATGAAATGTTTTAAAAACAGGTAATGTTAAGGATTTTCCTAGAAGTGGGAGGTCGAGTGTGTGTGAAACAACTGTCGAACTTAACACTTGAAAGAAACTGAAATAACTCTTACACATTATCCGAACGAACAAGAAAGCAGTCGTTGAAGTTTACTGAAATAAATGATATTATAGGAAAAAAATTCATAATAATTTTTACAATACGTCTATTGAAAGAAATATATGACCAATCAAAATAGCTTGAGCACAATAAATTTTTATAATCAGGGCCAAAAAACACTTTTGGTTCACCCTATATATTTCTCTCTCTCTCTCTATATATATATACAAGAGAAGATCAAAAAGTAAGTTGCACTAACTCGCTACAAGAACGCGCTGTGTGTCGTAATCTTTGGCAATGTGGAGAAAGGAACACTAACTTCTCAAACGTCCGATAAGAAGGTTGGTGTGATTTCTCGTGTTCCGTGTGGATAGCGAACTAAAATCAATGGTGCGTCTACTGGATGTTCATTCCAAATTGCAAGTGCGTGCAACAATCAGATTTCTATGGTACAAATGGATTAATTTCACCGACATTCATCTGTATATGGTAAGTGCACAATTACTAGGCAAGTTTTTGTAAAGTGGTGTCTACAATTTGAAGCCAGACACACGAATATCACAGACGACTATCGCAAAGGCAGACCCTCACCATCCAATACCGTTGGAAATATTGACCGAGCGGATACCATCATTATAGAGAATCGGCGCATAAAACTGCTGGAAAGTGCCAGAACGCTGAACATTTCGTGTGGCATTCTGTTCTCCATTGCTCACGAGGAAAATGGATTTAGTAAACTGTGTCAAAAATGGGTCCCATGTCGTCTCACCGATGATCACGAGGGACAACGTTTCCAATCCTCGCAGGCATTTTTACAGCAGTATTCTGCAGAGAGCAGCGAGTTTCTGAAGTGAATCAACACACTGGATGAAACGTAGGTACATCACTTCAATCCCGAAACGAAGAGAACATTGATGGAAGGGGTGCACACCTCATCACCACAACGAAAGAAGGCCAAGGTAGCACCTTCAGCAGAAAAAGTTAAAAACGACATTGTTATTTGGCATGGAGGGCTCTGTGCACGTGGAATTTTGAACTCACCATCATATTGCCAAACGTTGTACCGGTTGCGTAAGACAATTAAAGGGAAGCCCCAGTGTGATTTTGTTGCACATAGTTCAACACCATATGACCCTCCAAACATGTGAACTGCTGCAGTGATTCAAGTGGGAGGTTTGACACCCTCTTCCCTACAGTCTCGACTTAGAGCCATGTGATTTTAATGTTTGTGGTAAGCTCAAACAAGAACTCGATGGTCAATGATTCCGAAATAATGAGGAGGTGATAACAGCTGTCTCCGTGTGTTAACATAGCGCTGGAGGAGATTTCTATGTATATAGAATCGAAATTTGGCTATCCGTGGACAGAAATGTTTTGAGTCTCTTGGGAACTATGTGAAAAATTAACTTACATTATATGCTGTCATAGTGGTGTTGCTTTTGTGTATATATATTTATAAAACATTTGACTATTTAAATGTCTACTTATATTTTGGCGGGTTTTTATAAGTTTTAAAAATCTATTTTCATTCATTCTTAGCTTTGTAGGAATTACAATTCGTCTTTTATTTTTTATTGTACAATATCTATATGAGTTGTTTAAATCAGCATCAAGCTTTTGTAAAAAACAGTTTTATTTAGCGAGCAATCCACACACAGATCTTTCGCTGAGAGATAATGGACGCCAAAAGAAAATTTTAATTGGGCTGAATATTTATGTCCAGAAAAGTTAAAAAACTCTTTTTAGTTTATGCTTTCGATTTGAAATTTAAGGGCAGCATATGAAAACTACAAAAAATAATGGGCTGGGATTAAAAGTATTAAGTTTGGAATACCTGTTCTGAGAAATATTTAGGTGTTTAATTTAAAACTCGAAAATGTTTCGGAAAAAGTTAAATGATAAATAGATTGTGGTAAGCTCAAAAAAGAACTCGATGGTCAATGATTCCGAAACGATGAGGAGGTGATAACAGCTGTCTCCGTGTGTTAACATAGCACTGGAGGAGATTTCTATATGTATAGAATCGAAATTTGGTTACTCGTTGACAGAAATGTTTTGAGTCTCTTGGGAACTATGTGAAAAAATTATGTATATATATATATATATATATATATATATATATATGTGTGTGTGTGTGTGTGTGTGTGTGTGTGTGTGTGTGTGTGTAGTTAATCATTAGAACTCATATCAGATAGAAATCCTTAGAACACCAAAGGTACGAGTATATGAAACTTCAAGAAACAGACATTGGAATTTTGAAATTATGAAAATTTCAAAAATACGGAGGTTGCAGTATTATAAATTGCTGACTTAGAACAGCTATTATATGTACAATATTTTATTTAAAAATGGGATTTAACATGTTTTGAGTCTAGTCAACCTTACCTCTTTCACTATATATATATATATATATATATATATATATATAATCAAAATTTCTCTACAAGAGAGAGATGAACCACATGATCATACATAAAAGAATATCAATTGCCAGATAACAATACAACAGAATTTAGAAGGAGATATGAAAGAATGAAACAACAGAGCAAAATACAAAAGAATGGATGCTTCAGTATTATCAACATTGCTGACTTAGGACAGCTAGTATACATAAAATTTTTTCAAAAAAATCCTTCTGTATAAAAGTGGGGTTGAACATGTTTTTTGGCCAGCCAACCTTCCCCCTTTTTTTTGTTAATAATACCGAGCAAATACCAATTGGAAATAATGGATAGGAAATCTAAATCCATTATAAGGAAGAGGTAACTTACCCAAAAATTGCATACTGAAATGCAGAGCCCGCGCTAAATCTGAGTACAATAACCAAGTTATTGCCAGATTCTGGACCCAAATACAATTTCAAAACAAAGCAAAGGCTGAAAAATAGCACTTAGCAAAAGTATGAAAAGAATAGAAATAATAAAATAAGAAATGTAAACATACTACCATTATCTTAGAGACTCTTAATATAGTTTAAAAGTTATAATATATTCTAAAAAAGTAATTTTATCTAAAACTAGAAACTGGGGGTATTTAAAACTATCTAGGAAGAATAATAAATCTATAAATATAAACCTTTTAAAACTATGGAAATTTAATCCTTACTATTTAGAATTTCATTATTTAAATATCTATTAATAAAATTAATAGGGTAGTTTTGAATTAAACAGTAGTTAGTAAAATGTTTATAATTTTTTATTTTTTCTGATTTATTAGAAACTAGAAATTTATTGCGTAGTGTGTAATTAAGAACAATATTTCTGAATATAGATACATGCACATTACTCTCCCAATGCGGTACTTTTATAATATTGAAATTAAAGTCTTCTCGTTTATCATAAATATTAGTAACTATTTTATAATCTTTTAATTTAATTTCTATATCAAGAAAATTTGCTTCGTAACTGTTACTATTTGTCTGTAATAAATTAAGATATTGTGGATAGAAATTAATATTAGGTATAAAGTTGTCTTGCTTGCCAAAAATGATTATATCATCTATATAACGAAAAAAATAAAATTCTAAGTTGTCTGTGAAACTATTTTCAAAATAATGTAAATATAAATTGGCAAGACAGTTGCTAGCTGGGCCACCTTGTGGTAGACCCTTAATCTGTTGATAATAATTACCATTATGATAAACATAATTCTCTTTTAGAACTAACCTAAGTAGAGAGCCAAATCTATCATATTTGACATTTTTAAACAAATTATCTTTATGAAATTTTACTAGTGTTTTTATCACATCATCAATATTAATTGAGTTAAAAAGATCTTCAAAATCTAAACTAAATACTGAAAATATCTTTTTATCTTTAATTTGTGCAATAAGTTCTGTACTGTTTTTAAGTATGGCTGAAGTTTTTAGATTATTTATTGTATCTTGTAACATTTTATGTAGAATTTTGCCTGATTTGCTGATATATATGTATTAAAACCATTAGTAACTGTTCTAAACTTTATTGGATTTTTATGAAATTTAGGAGTAAGAAATACATGTGGAAATTTAAAATTATTATTTATTTGTATTTTTAATTGTTTATGAAAAGCCAAAATTCGATTATTTATTTCTCTATTAGAAATTGATGATCTAATAAAAGCTGTATTATTTTCAAAATGTTTGTTGAGCATTAAACTATAATAGTATTTACAAATGAAGGCAAAATTTCCAGGCACTTTATCAATATAAACTATAATAAATTTATTTTGTAATTTTTTAATCTGATTTTTAATATCATTAAAAAAGATATTATTATCTGTACTAAAGTTATATTTATTAAACTGTTGTGTAATGTTACATTTAAACTCTGTGAATGCCTCTATAGGCATACTATATTTAATGGCAATTTTGTATATGAATTGCTCAATATCATTATATAACTGATTTTTGATAATTTTATTATTATTGGATATCATAAGTCTAAAACCAGTACCTTTATACATTATATTTCTAAGATTATTGTCTTTTACAATATTGAGATCACCAGTAATAACATGCTGGTGATAGTTATCTTTGAATTCTTTAAATTAATTACAATAACATATTAAATTTTCTTGCTTGATAGGTGCATTATAGTTAAAAATTGATCTACCTATTTTTTTATTATATTTAAAAGCTTTTTTAATAGTGATATTATGAATTGGGAAAGTTGACATGTGTTTTTTAAAAATGCTAGAAAAATTAATATTATCAAAAGATTTATTCATATATAATAACGTACAATATTCTGTTTGATATTTTTTATTTACATTGACATTTATTTTATGTTTATGCTTCAGAAATTTGAGAATGTCTCTTATGATATGTAAAGCATGACTATCTGTAAATTTATCTGAATTTAGTATATTATCCGTAATACATAATTCTGTCTTACTTAATCCAAACATGAAAGATTTAATGTGCTTTATATTAAAATTGTTCTCGAAACTATTACATATATCGCTAATATCTTTTGAAATAACATTATCGTCTCTGCTTAACCTTTTAGTTCTATTACCTCTAGTTTTTCTTTTATTAGTCTTTTTGATTTCTTTACTATAATAATAATCTTGAGAATTTTGTTTAATAGAATTAAGAATATTTTTTCCTAGATATAATACATTTAGTCCATAAGGATAAATTGTATTATAATACTTAATGTAGAAATTTTCCCACCATAGTCTATCTTTAACATTAGGGACTACTTTAATAATATTGAGCACAACATTTTCAAAACCATGTGTATGGAAGTGTCTAATTTCTATTTTATTTGAATTTTTTATACTATTAAAGTTTTTTGTATCTGATCTATGTTGATTAATTCTAATATTAATTTTGTTACTAGTCTGTCCAATATATTTAAATTGACATAGTTTACATGTCAATGAGTAAATACAATTAAATGTCTTGCAGAAGGTAAATTTAGAATTATCTTTGATTTGATCATTATTTATCATTTTACAAGTTTTACATCTATTGTCTCCACATCTTTTGTAAAAGTGCATTTTTTTATTGCAGAATTTACTATTTTGATGTTTACTGGAAAAATATTTACTGCTTTTAATGTCATTAGAGTTAATAGAAATATTGTTACCCTGCATAATATCCCCTTTAGCATACTTTAAATAATTCTTATTCCAGAATACTCTGGTATAATATCGTCTAGTAGAATCTCTACAATCAACTACATTTTTCAATCTCTTGTCATGATTTACTGAATTCATCTTCACTAATATAAACAATCTGTTAAAAAAAACTAGCCTAACAGATGTAAATAACAAACGTGTATGAGAATACCAATTGCTATCAAAAACCTATAAACTAACTGAGTAGCCTACTAATTTAGCAATATAACAGAAAAAGACTTCTTATGATCAGAAAATTTCTCCGGCCATTAACAGACTTTACAGGTGCTGATTGCCATGAGTATTATCTATCGTATGAGTTTTGAAAATAGAACAGGAAACTCTTTCCTGACGCTCTTACATTGTTACATTTTCTAATGCTTTACATTGTTTGGAAACTGTGAAAGCATACCTCTTGCAGCAGAATGTAAATGACTCAGTATTTTCTTCTTGCATTAAGTCAAAAAAGAACTCTCTTGAGTCAGGAATAAAAAGATTATCAGTATTTTAAAATTTCCAATTAACTGGTGCGCAATTATTCACTAATAGTATTTTTAGCTTTTGAATAAAAAGTGTGTAATTTCTAACTGTGGATATTTTTTATATAGTTGCTTATTATAGAATTTCCAAATGGTAAGTGAAAAAATTTGTATTTTGTTTGGACCTCGATATGACGAATGACTCCGAAAAAACAAATAAAATGTTTGGTCCCGACAAATTCTTTAAATCGGGGTCCGATTGTATATACAGTTGGAAACCGAAATAATGAACACTGATTTAATGAATTTTGCGAATTTTTTTCTTTCCCTGATTAAAATAAATGCAAAAACCCCTATTTAACGAATAATAAACCTTGAATTAACAAAATATTTCAGAAGAATAAAAATTATTTTTTATTAGTTTGTATTAAAAAAATTGGATTTTTTCTTTCAAATGACATATCCTTATTGTTCGGAACAAAAACAAAGACTTTTCTTAAAGCAGCAAATATCAACGGGAAAGGGTGAAGACCATTATTAGACTAAACATGTTCAAATTAATCATGAGCGTGACCTATCGTGGAAGTCTTAAGTAAGACAGTAGAAGTTCCTTTCTTGTATCATAGTAATCTACAACGCAGGAATATTTTAAGATCTTAACGATTATAGTTCATTTGATGACGGACTGCCTCTCAGTGCAACTGAATGCGAGGTTGAGAAAATTGTTGATTTGTTGAAGCCAGTGAATACTGATTTTAATGCAGAAATTGATGAGGAAACTCTTATCAAAACTGTTTCATTTTCTCATGTTTTACATTGTTTGGATTTTGTCAAAACATGCATCTCTCTTTTGTAGCAGGATGTAAGTGATGAAGTATTTTCTTCTTTGTCTAAAATCGAAAAGATGTCTTTCAATTTCCAAAAGCTTTCCATACATCCAATTAGTCATATACATACTATTAGTCAGTATTTCAAAATTTCCGGTTAAATGGTACATAATAATTCACTATTAGTATTTTACCTGTCGAATAACAAGTGTGGTGTGTAATATCTAACTATGGATAATTTTTGTGTAATGACTTATACAATTTCCAAAAGTTAAGAGAAGAAATAATTGTATTTTGTTTATTGTATTGGATCCCCGGATAGAATGAATAACTCTGATTTAACAAACAAAATGTTCGGTCTCAATTAATTTATTAAATCATTGTCCACTGCATAGATCAGCGTTTCTCAAACTGTGAGGCACGCCCTCCTACGGGGGTGTGATAACTCTACGAGGGGGGCGCGAACATATTGAAAAGTTGTAAACAAAAGATTATTTTAAAAAAATATTTATTTACTGCAAGTAAGCAAACAAATTACATTCTGACATAAAAAAAAATACATTTACACTGATATAATACACTTATGAATGTATAAGTACTGCACAGTGTATTTAAAATTAATTTAACGATTCTAAGCTAAGAACAGCATTAATAATTACCAGTGACCCCACGGGCAAAAATTAACACTTACTTGATAATTTGTACGGTTTATAATTAATCCATCAACTGCCGATTAAAAACAACGTTTCTCACATAGGCATGCGTATGTGATACATTGGAAGGGGGGCAGAAAGGAATAAATAAAAAAATCCTCTCAAATAAGTAAGTCCTTTTAAAACACTGTCAAGGTCATTTTATTGCGTTCCAAAGCCATCAGAATAATTTAGTGGTGCACAGAAAAGATCGTACTTGGAAAGGAAAGACGTATATATACGTCCAAGGCAATATTAACGTACTGGCTGAGTGAAACGTTTATATACGAAGGTAGCACTTAAGAGGTTAAAGTTGGATTGTAGCTTTAGCGTCAAAGTATAGTATTATTGAATTCAATACATTATTATTCTATGGAGGGGCGAGGAAAATTGTGATTGAATATTGGGTCGCAATATTGAAACTTTGAGAAGCACTGGCATAGATATATTCTTTAGAATGACATAAATTAGTGGAGAACGTGATTTCTAATAAACTTTAAGAAAGCTTTGCAGAATTATTCTGCTTCCTATAACAATTTTGAATTAAATTTCATTTAAACATCGAAACATAACATTTCTACATGAGTTGTTTCAAAGGATTAACTCTTCCGAATAGCGGTAAATCTTGAATTAATATTATTTTTCAATTACTTTCAACACCTTTCCAGATCCTAAAAGTTTCAGTTGAAACTAATCCACTCGACTAAGGGAACTGAGCTCTATTCTAATCATCGCACAAGCAACACGGCTTTATTTTGTTCGCACGGCTTGTTAATTAAAATTCCTCACAGCCGTGATTACCATTTGGATTTGAATGTAATGTCTACTCTGATTTTTAAAAGAACTTGTTGAAATAAATTAGTTTTCCACTTCAAGTCTTAATTACGATCCAAGTTAAAAGACAGCAGAACCAGTTAATGAGTTGATTAACGGAAACAACTGTTGTATTTTGATCTTTTAGCCCTCTTTAGGGATATTATTTTGACTTTTCTTTTAAAATTTAGGGAACAGTTTTCAGCTTAAATATAGAAATATACTTAAAAATGTAATGCGCAAAATAACACAATTTAATTATGAAATTTGTTGCATCATAATTTAAAAGTTATACATTAGAATGATTCCTTTATTTAGAATTATATATATATATATATATCCTCTGGATTTTTATTCAATAATATAATTAAATAAGGGACTTTAAAAAAAGAGTTTTTGAAAAAATCCATTGTAATGCTTATACTAATTAGCAATGTTTTCATCCATATTACTTTCATAATACTGAGCAATTATTTTAAAAGTAATAATGTCCTTTCAATTTTAATTTTTTAATTTATTTAAAAGGCTTTGTTTTTAAATCATATAATCAGAAAGTTTAATTAGAGTATTTTCCTTTAAAAATGAAACAAAGAGATAGAAATTTAATTATAACAATCTCATACACGATGACTGATGTTTTTAAAATTCTTATATTGTATCAAACACATAAAAAAACTTTTAAATATTTTTAAGTTTTACCGATTTTGGATTTAATTTGTTAATTTCAAAAATCTTTTTAAAAAAATGTTATTGAAACTGGATATTATATTTACCTCTTACCATTGGAATCAAAACAAATTTTGAAAAATATACGTTTTCATTCCTACCGATTTTGTGTGTTCCATTCAAAGACAATAATTTAAAGATAAATTTTAATGTGAAATATATATCAATATTCACAAAAGCGTAAACTGTTAAGTATTTTAGAAACCGGAGTATTTTTTTGTGGAGGGAAGGAGAAGAGTATTCGCTAGAACTTAAATCTCGTATTACTGGAAGAAATATATGCACACTATTCACTACTTGGCATTAAAACTGCAACACCCAAAAAGAATGACCAGAATATAAAGTAAATTTTAGGGTATGTGGACCTCCTAGAGTAATGTAAGGGATGTGAAGTGCGCAGTTTTGTATCATACGTTAATTAGGATGTAGAAAAAGAATCAGCAGAATGGGCAACATTCGAATCATTTTTTTTTTTTACCAAGGAAATTATTGTAAATTATATTTCTTGTTTAAGGATTTGTGTTATAGCCGATAATGCTAGGCTGCTGCCAACAGAGGCAGTTTCATCGCGTATGATAATAAATTATTTCTGGTTCATATCGAAGTGAATATGACAACTGAACTATACGCAGATGATGGGCTACTCCCGTTGGACATTCCCCTTCCTTCTGAGGTGCTTGATGTCCTTTACCAGCAGGATACTCTGCTGCACACTACACGTATTTGCAGATTCACTGTTATAGATGTACGGATGGTTTCTTGACCACAAGTTTCCCCTGGTCTTTCACCAATCGAACGTCTCTGAAACATGACTGAACGTCACATTTATTATTTTTGTGCAGTTTATTTACGGGCCACTGAAAAAAATAAAAATTCATAAATTCGCATTTTTAGGATTTATACACATGTTTCTACTTCTTTATGCTTTGAAATAGAAATGAACAAAAGCAAATTTCAGAACTGTACATAGAAGAAATTGACTTTGAAAAATCTTACTTTTTTCAAATACATTTGGACTCTGATTTAACGAAACTCTATTTAACGAATTTCGCGATTTAACGAAGTTTTCTCTTTTTGGTCTGTAATCCCTGACCTTAGGCACTCAGCAAGTTCATCATCTTCCACACTGACCCTTACCCCTAAAAACCTCTTATACCATTGAAACACATGTGCACGAGTCATAGTTTCATCTCCATAAGCCTCGGTTAGTACTTAAAATGTTTACTTGGCTGATTTCTTAAGTTTCACAAGAAGTGATGTTGATTCGACATTTTTCCGGCAGAATGCTGTTGCACGTGTTCAGTCAATGACGCAGTATTCGCAACTGGCTCGATCAATTATGGCGAAACTGACCACATGGACAGAAGAGATGAATGGGGTGACTTCATCAAAACTGTTGTTGACAACAACTCCATTCTTTTTTCAAGCTACACACTTAGTCTCGTTTTTTTGTGTCACACCTTGTGCAAGAAAGATTTTAGTCCATAGATGAATTAAATGTTTATTATTAAAGTCCTATCATGCTTTAAAATCCTGCAGATAAAATTTATTTAGAGTTTAATTTGCTATTTTAATTTTTCTTTTAAATCATATTTAGATTTTCCATAATACTTTTTTCAGAATACCTTTCTTACTAAATGAGTAATTAAAGAAAGAAAATGCAGGCAGTCTATATAGAAGAGGTCACTAACCCTTAAAACTTCATGGACCACAAAACGAATGATATTATACTATGGTGGACCAGTTTTAATATATATAACCACTATATGGTGTACCACTATAATGTACTATCACTTATTTACGGCTTTATTTATATATCCATGTTGCTGAAAAAGGACTTCACGAAAAATAAGATCACACCAGCATCGCACAACGATATTAACAAAGTGTTATGATGCCAATTTACCATGGTTGCCAATTCTTAATCAAAGATTTTTCACGGACTACTGGTTGGTGACCACTGGCCTAAAGTATACTTTTAACAGTTTGAGAAGGATTCATAAAAAAGGGAAAGGAACAGCTTCCATTGGCCCTAAGTCTAGGGCCATCTAAAGGGAGAAGACTGACTTACCCCTTGGGAATCTGTTTTACCTCACGCCTAGGGTGACCCTGTCAGGAGAAAATTCTTCCGACGTACTTCGCCCATATAGCCCAGGTAGATCCCACCGCCACTAAGATGGAATAGACAGTATTTGGAGGAGCGTACAAAACAAACAAGTATTAATAAAACATGACGTGAGTGAGTATTCTCTCAGGACATGTGTACATGCATGACATGACTCATGACATACATTATCTGATGATATTTTTAAAACAATCATTATATCTACGTTTATTAATGTCTGTCTGTTGATCGTTACTGTTTTTAACTTTTTATTTATAACATAACAACAATGCATTTCAACTGAAATAAATCCACAACTTTACAACTAAAAAGGAAACTATCATTTGAGTGTTTGCTTTATTACGTGGTGCAGTAAGCTAATTATGTTAAAGCAAGCGAACGGAGTTAATACGCAAATGTAATTCAATAAGTAGTCATCATATATTTCAATACAGTTAAAATGTAGAATGAACTTGACGTGGGTTTATATAAAAGAGAATGATGTTTTCAGAAATAGTTTTTTTCGTATAAATCTTTTCACAAAGTTATTTCATCAAAATAAACATTTTCCAACATTGTTACTAAAGCAAAAAAAAGAGAAGAAAAAAGAATTCCTTAAACGAGGATGCATTGAGGACATGAAACTAGAGCTGTTAGCGTTAGATGAGATTTTAAATCAATAAATATACCTTCACATAAATTTAAGTTTCCTTTTTGGATATTTAAAATTTATATCTAACTGTTTGTTCAAACATAGGTTCAATAAGTTTGATTTAATTGTTAATATTTTCTTTCAAAAAATGTCAAATGTAGAAAAAATGTTTTAAAAAACTGAGGAATCTTCTAGAAGATGAGTGATTGCAACAGAACCGAAAGCAACTATTCCATATTTAACTCGACCCAGTTCCCAAAATAGCATAAATGGTATCCAAGAGATGGTATCCATGACACAGATGGAATGGTGATTAATTAACAAAATGGATTATACAAAAGGGAACGCAGTCAATTCTGTAACCGCAGTTAGAAAGGAATCCATTCAGTCATGGTAGCTTTAACATGGAGCCATTCAGAAAATTCCGAATTTGTTTTTAAATCAGTAACTAAAGAAAAGAGAAACATTGAAACAATTCTGAAGGAAAAAACAAGGCACACAATTTCTTACTTTTATTATTTATTAGTACTCTAGAACTGCACAATAATATATTGGTAATGATTATCGAATTTGAATATATATATATGCATTAATATGTATATGAGGATAACACCAGTGCCCATACTTTATTCTGTGAATAATGAGATAACCCCACCATATAAAGAAAGTAATATAAGAAATGCCTTAAAAACGCCATTTAAAGGGAAAATGTAATAATTATTTAAATCGAATTTTTAAACTAACCAAGAAATTTGAGTCTGTAATTCTAACGCTAGTAATTTTGACTCTGCAAAAACAAAGAACCGTTTTTATTCTGAAATATTTATTTGGAAAATGTAAGCTAGTATTAACATATAATCAAAAATACATAAAATATTTTTAATTACTGGAACTTTTTAGTTTTAAATCTTAATAAGAAGATAAAAATGACTTTGAGTTGTGGTCCACAAACTTTAAATACATAACTTTTTCTTTTAACTTTCATACTGAAATGAATAACATGAACATTTTAAAATGAAGTTTAATTTAAAAATGATTGTAGAAAATATGTGAGAGTTATGTACAACTTTTAAAGATTTATTTTATTCTCAAGCAAATATTTTAAATCGCATATAATTATGTCATACTTTATTTCATCGTATTAAGCAAATAAAATTGCTGTAAAAATGACAAATTGGAATACATCTTGATGAAAACTTATTATTATTGGGCATTAATTATATAAAAGTAATTAAACTTAAGTGTGTAATAGCAATATACACTCTTTATGAAAAAGTGTCGTTGTCCTATAAAGTTTTTATCAATATGAGAAAAACGTTCAAAAGGGATAGTGGGTTGTTTTTACCCCTTGGATTTATAAATTGCTTCTGAACTATAATGTGCCCAGCTCCCCTTTTTAAAAAGAGCGGCACAGCTAAGCTGTTTGAGTAATTACAAAAATATTTTAAATTTAAAAGTTAATGGTTAAGCTTTCTTGATGCGCATTTGAGTAATAATGTCAACATTTCTTCTGTATCTATTATCATCATTAATATCTATTTAATTATCAAGAAATAGAAAATGCGACGAATATATAAGTTCGTCAGGATTGATTTATACTGATAAATTAGCAAATGGGATATATGAGTGAAAACGGTACAAATTAAACTGTATGTAAATATAAAATATGAAGTTCCCTGTAATTTGTTTTCTCTGTATGGTTTGCTTAAACCACCTTATGTGCATGTTTTTTTACACTAAGATTAACAATATACTATAAGATGAGGGAGAGATTTATTAAAATCCCACACTATATGGCAAAACGAAGGCTATTAGTCACGAACCTCGTAAATTTAAGTCTCGATCAAGTGACGACATCTGACGACCTTTCTAGTGACCATTCTCTTCTAACTACCACACCACCGGAAGGACATTCAATCTTGATAGAGTTAGTGTGCATCATCCCTCTATACACGGCGAGTCTTAAGTTGCACCAGGACTCGAACCCGTGACACTCCAGCCATGAGTTCATGATAGGCTAGCCATCATGAAGACCATAAGATAGACCATAAGATAATGTCCAATTACGAGAGATTAAATTGAAATATTGAGCCTTAGCTAAATCAAGATTACTTTACGTACAGATATTACAATTAACAGTTCTAAATAATGTTCACTGAACTGGAAGGAAAGTCTAATTTTTCCAAACTCTGTAATGTATGATAGATTCAAAAGGGCTGAAGTATTTGAATATCTAAACAATTCTTATATTGCATATCCTTTTCATTTAACATAGACATGGTCCCAATTTCACGATGGAAATTTTTCCCTTTTAATTAAAAAAAATGGTTTATATTTTCTGAATGGATCTATTCACTGAATTCGAAAACTCGACACCAAAAATAAAATTCTGATCTCTCTCTCTCTAGACAGAAATATATATATATATATATATATATTAGTTTTCTCACACACATAAACTACCATCTCTTTATTCCTCATCCCGTGAAATCAATTTTATCGATCGTTTTCTTCCAGAAATTTACCTCATCAATTTCCCCTATTTAATTTCCTTTTCATAAAATCAATAGTGATGATCCATATTAAACTACTCATTTACGAATGAATTTCAGGAGCATATAAATGAGGCTTTTGACTACAAGGAGTAGTGCAAGTCGTACGAGTTCACAAAAAGAAAGCAAAGAACTTTCTCATTAGAATGTATTGTTCACTATTTAAATCAAATAAGTTTTATATGTTTGTGCCTTTATTAGCTAAAAATGAAAATAATTTTTAGAATTTCCTTTTTTATTCAATGCATAAAAATAATATAAATAAAAAAAAATCTGATACATACATTCACATCGGTTATGTGAATAAGATATTTTCCCAAGTAATTTAAATGCACCTGTAGATATATTTCTTTGAAGTAATAATTATAATGGTAGTTTGTTTTTATAATGTTATGCCTGTAGCATTCGTTGTATTTTATTACTGCCTCATAACTCTAATGGGTTTTTTACTGACATTTTAATAATTAAAATAATTTTGGATGGGTAACAGGGCTTATAGATAAACCGTTTGAAACCGAAACCAGTTTATTGTTAAAAATTGACCTAAGCATAAAACATGGATTTTCCTTTAAAACGGAAATTTAATTATATAGTTTTTTTAGTTGTTAATAATTTTGTTTTCCTACATTTATTCATGAAGTATTTATGTTATAATTTATTTAAATTTAAATAAAAAAAGTAAAATTATACATTGTATGAATAAACGAGCAATGTTTAAATATTAAATAAAAAAAATATAACTATATATTAGAAGAATTTGAATGTCAGAAACAAGTTTAAAAAGACAGAAAACGACATTCTTTCGAGCAATGTTAACAGACTGTGAGAGAATTTTTTTTCTAAAATCGACGGTAAGTTCTGTATCAAATTACGTACTTCCATGAAATATGACCTTTTAGATGCATTAGTTTTCCAGATGCCATATTAAAAAAAACTTCATAAGATGTTTTTGTTCGCTTAACTTCATAAAATATTAAGAATGAAGTTTTGTTATTTTTTATTTTTATTTTTCACACATAATTCTTAAATAAAATATAAATTTAATTCCTAGATTTTATGTTTTTATTTATTTTCCCTTGCTTACATGTCCGTTATATTTAAAATAGTTTTTATTGCATATTTAAAGCGTTGGCCTGTTTATTTATACTTTATTAAAAATGACTGACTAAAAGGTGGTAAACAGGTTTTTCCCTTTTTGAAAAACTGGAAACTAGGTTATGTAATTTTAATGGCTTTTTGCAAATTTAATGAATAACTCAAAAGGAAAATAGAGCAAGGTAAGGGAATTTTTCAAGTCTTTCATTGTTGGCAAAGTTGAAATTAAATCATTAATTCAAACTATCACTCCATGAAACATTCGTAAAACATAGTAATGGATACACAATTGTCAATTATTAACATATAGCTTCCTTACCTTCAAATGAAGTGATGTGGAATTTAGGACAGATAGGGGTATACTTACTCAAGTATCATCCTCTTTGCTTGAACATGGTTCAAATTTGCAAAGATGAGGTCATGTCTTCAAATTCAGTGATTTAATATAGCTACTTTTACTACCATTAAAATGTAATAATTAAATGTATATAGCAAAAAAGTAATTTTCACAGTAAACAAAGATCTATTACTTGTATAAAAATATGCCTTACCAGTTACTTGACAATTGTTCGGAAATATCTTAATTTCCTTTTTGTAAGAAAAATCATTTCTCTCTGAAGGATAAATTCAACCTAGAATAGAAATAGCTTCAAATTAAAATGTGATAGATATTCTCAACGGAGTTATTGTTGAAGGTGATTTAAAAGGTCATGTTAGTCTCATACAACGAGGAAATTTTGTGTCGTATTCTTTCCTAGTACATTTGTGGAATCTGTATACATCGGGTAAGATTAGAGTTTCTTTGCTCATTTACATTATTGTTAATTATGGTTATATTCATTATTAACCTCTCTTGCAAATATTTTTGTTTATACATATTTATATTTGTCTATTTCTTCCGGATTCCTATGGTAATTTAATATTGCAATTTCTATTCTATTGCTGTTATATTCACCCACGTGGGTTTTAGGCTTTTGCCTTAGTTTATACTGGGAGCTATTATGTAGAAACAATTTCTGCTGCAGGAGAAGGTTGAGATCTCACAAACATTGTTTAATCCTGTTTCACTGTCCTAAACCAGTGACAGCTCGAGAAATCATAATAGTTTTCCCCTCTAGCTACATTTCTTTTTGGTTTGTCATGGTTCCATGTTCTTGGTTCTTCCGGTCTGATCTTAGGATGCTTGGGATTTATTAGTCTTCTTTTGAATTATTTACTGCTATATATATATATATATATATATATATATATATAAATATAAATAAATACATAAATAAATTTTTTTTAAAAAATTTAAACAATTTTAGTATCAATACAATGAAAAACCAGTATAACCCCCAGTTATTGTAGGTTTTTAAATACATGCTATTTGAAATAATATAAAAATTATAAATCTATAGCACATGGAAGATATATAAAGCAAGGACATTCCATCTACAAATACGAATAATTCTCAGTTTTTTGGATACGGTTAAATGAACACAATCAATGTGCCATTGATGCATTTTTTTGTGCGAAAATATTCAAATTGGTCAAATTAAGGAGTCTTAGGACCCTTAACATATATCTGTGCACTCGAAAAAATATCCTTCTTGAAACCAATGTAACTTAGCAATAAAGCAAAACAATCATTTCAAATTTTTATCACATGATAATCACATATATTTACACTCGTTCTCAAATTTCCGGAGAATTTGAGAATATTTTTTAAAATTTATAAGAAAATAAAAATTGGACAATTTTTCAAAAATTTGAAAATTAGTATTTTACAACGCGCAAAAGTACAAAATTGATCAAAATTTACAAAATTAACTTTACTTGGTATAAAAATGTTCACTTTCAAAGTTATACAAACTTTTAAAAAATTTAGAGAAAAAAATATATTTTTTCAATACAATTACAACAAAAATTTAAAATGTTAAGAAAAAAATAAATTCAAATTTAAAAAAAATTATTAAATTTTTTTTTGAAAATTGAAGTATAAGTTATGAAGAGCCATATTTTGAACACGTGTACGAAATTTCATACCGATATCATAAATAGTTTCTGAGAATTTCGGCGCGCAAGCTAAAATTTGTTGTTTTGAGAAAAATGAAGTTAAAGATACGAAAGAGATAGGGATTTTGTTTAAATTTCTCTAGTTATTTCTAAATAACTTCGGAACTTTTTACAGCATCAACAACATTTTGGTATCAAATGCTCAAAATAATGAGGCTTTAACATATATTTTTTTCAAAAAATTGAAAAATTTGCAATTTAAGAGTCCTTAGACCCCTTAAACTAGTAATTTTTCCTATTGTTTATATATATATATATTTGTAGTTATATTCTCCCATAAACGCGATATACTTTTAATTACAAATAAGTTCCAAATATATATTTTTAATAATTAATATTTTCAATAAATGTTTTTCAAACATTTTTCATTTAACACAACAAATTATTTTATTTTATCTTATATAATTAACTTACGACTTCATGCGATTAGTGCTTACTTAGTGCTTGATACTTCATTTGATTTTCTGAATGTCTTAACATTTCTTTTGCATGGTGATGGAAATTCCCATCCTAACATTTAGTGAACTGAAAACAGGTGTACTGTAAATTAGTTGTAGCTGGCAACTTTTTTTACGACAATTGAGTAATAAGGGATGCAGCTGTCAAAAAATATAAAATGTCACAGTCATTATAGCGGGATAGAACTTATTCCGCTGCGTGTTGTGGTTGGAAGAAACGTGTGATTTCTTGAATATTTTTCATAACTAATATGAGATTTTTTTCTAATGAAAATGATAATGAGGGGAAAATTTTTTTTCTGTTATTTTCTGTGCAATTTATATCGAGTACCCCAAATAATCTTTCTAAAACCATGTGCCAGATAATTACATCACAGATATTTACATTATGCAGTTGTTTCACTTCTAATGCATGACGAAAATGTTTTTTACTATATGTTTAATTTATGTTACTTTTGGAGAGAAATTTTGCAGAGAGGGACATTAAAGATCACTTGGACCAGTTAGATGGCGATTGGCTTTCAGAAGATGACCTTGATGACAAAAAATCTGCAGGTGAAATTAGAAGAATAATATAAATAATTGTTTTTAATTATCACCAGGAATAAAAATGGTACAAAGATATATTATTTTTTATTTATTTGGTATTGCCCTTAACATGCAAATTTGCATGCTGATGGATATTTTTTCATCATATTGTTTTTTAATAATTTTGTGTTATATATCTATACTAGGATTTTCTTAAACATTTTTCCTTTAAACTAGAGCATGAATTATATTATCCTGATTTATTTCAGAAAAAGAAAGAAAAGAATCATACAAAAGGGTCAAGCATTTCTATTGTACAGCTTATCTGTAACAAGCTTCAGAATTATTCCTCAATTGGCTAAATTATTTATAAAATACAATAAGGTCTTTCAAAAAGAAAGAGCAATAATGAAAAAAATCAATCAATTTATAAAAGTCACAGATAAGCATTTTACTAGCAACAGAACGTCCGAGAGTGAATTAAGTTCTGTTTAAAGTGTAAAATTGATGAGGCGCCAAGAAAACGGTCTGGAATCAAGTTGTATTTATCTTATAAAACTAAAAAGAAGATTGTAGCACTTGAGACAAAAGAAGAAAATTGCATGATATAGAATTTCTTTCCTTCGGAAATACTTCAAAATGTTCAAGCAACGAATGAAAAAATGCGTTGTATTTTACTAAAATTGATAAGACAGTTCAACAACAATTTAATAACTTGTAATTTGTTAACTCATTTACATAGTTAAATTACAGAAGTAAAATAAGTAAGATCAAAAAGTATAATGTGATTGAACCTTATGCTAAATTTTTCATCGATTTTATCTAAATTTTCCAATTGTTAGTATTGTATAATCTTTAATGTTTTAACTCAATATATTACAAATTACTTTCTTTGCGATGCATCA
The DNA here is from genome assembly GCA_019973975.1 of Trichonephila clavata. NCBI lineage: Eukaryota > Metazoa > Arthropoda > Arachnida > Araneae > Nephilidae > Trichonephila > Trichonephila clavata. The sequence continues at coordinate 22,975 of BMAO01000063.1, forward strand.
ATCTGGGTGTTTTTAAATATTAATTTTAATTAATTCAATTTAATTTTCTATGTATTATCTTTTGAAATAAAATTAATCATCATCTTTTTTGTTGTTGTTGAAGAATGGAATTTATCAACTCCATCTCCTAAATATTGAAGCTCTAAATCTGTTACTGTGTTACTTGAAAGGAGTTTCTGAAAATATACAGAGAGAGCCACTAGAAATGCAAAACTGTGCACTGACCACATTGATGTTACTTAAGAGTCCTAACTCATGAAATGAGTTAATGAGTCATAAAATATGTTTCATTATTATTTTGGAACCAAATTTCAAGATTTATTTAGTTATGAATTTACCTCATAAAATTGTTCTATTTTTTCTATACTTTTGTTTTTTCGAAAATTAGATGAATCTAATAATATTTGGATACAAGTTAGTAGGTTTTTGCAGTGCGCAGACTTGTATTAAAACCATACATTATAAGAAGTCAACTGTATTTTACCGTAGAAATGAAAAAGATTGAATTTGTATTTAAGATAATAAATTGTTGTTTAAATTAGTTTATTTCAATTTTTAAATCTACATGTTTCAAATTTTGTCTATCCTTAAATTTCACTTCTATTTTACGCATTACTTTACTGTGTGATTAAAGGATTCGTTGACATTTTTTTGTTGTGGAAAGAATTATTCAGTTTTTAAGGCACACAACTATAGGTATTCGTTCACCATGAAAAGTTCATAGTAATTTGACCCCAAGTCATTCCAGATTTAAATTGCATTTTTGCTTAAAAATTGAATTAATTTCTGCCCAAATCGTAAGTGCCAAAATTTTATATGATAATATAATATAATTTTTTTTGGTTCATATTTTTCAGTGTTTAAATATAAAAGATGGCATTATTTCTTATTATTTTGGTGCCAGAAAATAAACAAAATTTCGGTTTAGTTATAAAAGTTTAATTTAAAAAAAATTCTTTTTTTTAGTTGAAACGCCTTTATAATATAAAAATAAAATGATTAAATCAACTATTTTACTGTTCAAATTAAAAATCTAGAAAATAAATTACGTTTCTTAGAAATTTTTAGTCTCCATATTAAATAACCTGGAGTTAGATATCCCTCTTCTTTTTTCACACATGTTATTATATTAGTTTAGTGTTAAATTAGTTTACTATGATTTACTCTATTAGTTTAGTAAACTTTTATTAGATCTGTCAAAAAAATAAATTGAATAAAGGTGTAAGCATGTTTGTAGATAAAGAAACAAATGCCCAAAATAACTATCGGTATATGAGATGGTTAATGAAAAACGATTTACCTTATTGAAATTAACCAATGCAACATTTAAAATAAAATGAGCTACAAAAGTAATTCCATAGCATCCTAACATATATATTGAAGAGAATGCTTCATTAAATTTGTAGTGATATACAAATCAGCAATAATAATTTATTTATATTGATTGCTTACAAATCAACTCTAGCACTTGCACCTAGATCTGACAAACTTATTAAAAAACTTAATTTTATTCTGTTAATAATCTGGTGATATTAAAGAACTTGGTAATTGTTGTAACTTATTTATTTTGTAGTTACTCGAATTTTCTTTCAATAAATAACCACAAATTAATAGAATATTTTAGAAATAAGTAGAAATCCAACTGTAGTGGTTGTGAAGAAAATTAAGGTTAGACGACTTTTTTTGGCTTGCGAGAGCTTTCTTTTTAAAAAATGGAGATATGAGGATTTTTTTGTGGTTTTTAGAATTGTTTAGTACATTTTATGAAAAAATATTATAAAATTAAGAAGAGAAAAAGAAATTATTATTACTAAAATGGGAAAAAATTGGTAAACATTTACAAAAATAACATAAACTTGGCCCATTTTGTAACAAAAACTTATGAACAAATATTAAATTTTTCAATTCTAATGGATTGCTATGTTATTCCTTTTTAAAATGACCTTCAGGATAAGAGATATTTTAATTTTTACAAATAACTAGAGAATTTTATCATAGTTTTTATATGAAATTGCTTAAAAAAAGTGATTATATTTACATAAGTGACTGCAAATTTTGTAATAAAACAGTGATTGATAAATCTGAATTTTAAAACACTTCTACTATTATTTAGAACATGCACAAAAATTTCAGTTAATTATTTTCAAAACTTTTTGAGCAATCGCTGTCCACATTTGAGTATTTTCAAAACAATACAATTCGAGTAACACGCGTATTTAAGTATGGCATCTTGCTTAAAGTAATGACATCTATTTTTACTAAAACACTTGTAGTTTTTGTTCTACTGAACGGAAATTTATAAACTTTATTTTTATAAAGCTACTATAAGATGGCCTGTAAAAAATCATAAGAAAATCTGTCAACATTTCACAATTTTAGGTTAATCGGATATCTTAACAGAAGAATGGATTAGCATTGATTGGTTTAATAAGTAAAAATTACGCACAAGAATGCTAAATATTCATTTACGCAGGTAAATGGAAAAAACTGCTTCATTAAAGGTTTCTATGTCACATACTTAAAGTATGTGAGAATGAGAAACAGAAATTTCTCAGCTAAAAGTGGAATCTGTGTCAAATATGATATTGAATGTAAAAATGTGCAGTAGACATTAGTTAAGTAAACAACTTTGAACAAAATGCATCCAAGACATCAGTCATGGGATTTAATATTCTGAAAAGACTGAGCCATTCATTATATTCTCTACAAACTATTCTCGAAGAATGATGTCAAAAAGATCCGCGGGTAGAATATATAAAGCAGCTTGTAAGATGCATCTCATTTATATCTATGCGTTTGAGGAAAACAATTACATGGTGTGGTGAATTTAGTTTAAATTTTGATATAGAGAGCGCGTACGTTTTTCGTTACAAAGTCTCATTACCTGTCGCAGGCTAATTTTCATAGTGGTAGTAGTTGAGATTGTATTTTCAGTTTTAAGTACTAAGGGTTTGAGTCTGTCTTTACCAGTTAAGTATACTTCTATCTATTGTTCTTATGTCTAAGCAATATAAACTGTTATAAAATTAAGGAAAACTAAGAAGACATATTACGAAACTTTTTAAAGGGCATGAATAACTATTTCTGTATTTTTTTCTATTTTAGATTATGTTTACTGAAGTTATTAACTGTTTTTTCAAACACTTTATCTGAATATTGATTTTATTTAATGGAATAATTTTTTTATGCCTGTAATGCATAAATGTGATAAAAACTACATTAAAAATCAACCTTTACTTTCGGTATAATGTAGTGCTAACAACATAAACTCTTTAGTATAATACTGTAAAATTTTGCGAAATAGTAAATAATTCATGAATGTTAAAATTATAACGGGCTATGTGTAGATTAATAGAATAGTAAAAAAATATCGTCGTTGAGTTTTTAGCTCAATTAACTACAACATGCTATAATAACTTAAACTGTAGTATTCTAGAAGAAAAACGCTCATTGTTCTTTCCAGATTAATTTATTTACATAAAGTAATTTACATCATGTCTAATTTCTTCCTACCAGAGTATTAATCATAGCTAATATAATGAGGTGTTAATTAACTACCAGATTCCTAGACCTATAGTTGGCCTTATTAACTGAAGCACTTAAAGGAATGTGATATTTGCTTGCCAACAGCAAATATCTCAGCGTTCAATAATGGGTGTTTGCTCAATTGTATATTTCATTGCGTGATAGGTATGATTCATCCATCTATATTACATCTTCAAGGAATATTGCTGGCACTTCTAACTGCTTTAAAGTAAAGTTACAAAATTCACAGAGTCTCTTAGCACTTCCTGCAGGTAGGGTACCAAATGAAGTTGATTTTTAACTCTTAAATACATGATTTTTTGTTTTCAATTTTAAAAGAAATTGTTTTTTTTTATAGCAATGTAGTTATAGGTTACGAAAAAAAAGTACAGGTAATAATATTGAGCATTTATTTTGAAAAAAAAAGTTGTATGTGTGTGTGTGTGTGTGTATAGACTTTTGGCAAAATACGGTATTTTTCAAAAATTTGGCATATATCCAATAAAATTTCAAATGCAACTTCAAACATTGACAGCTTACCTGACTACAGATCTGAAGTATTTTTTTAATTAGATAAATCACACCTTTATAGCATTTTGAAAATAGGAAATATCTCTCCAAGTAACACTCTGAATTTTATCTTTCACCATATTCAAATGTCAAAAAAAAAAAAAAAACCTTACATGCCAAAGGAATGTAATGTTTTTCCTTTCACACACGAATTATTATCTATAGAAATGAACACAATTAGGGGTTTGAATAAAATTAAGTGGAACTGAAATGTAGACAATCGATAACAATATGCATTTAAGGGTCAAGTTGGAAACGATAAAATGAAGCGAAATGGAAGAAAGAAAATTTTAAGCTAACGTGCGAGCCCTGCAAAAAAGGCCTTACCTTTATTAATACTATTCCTCTACCACAAGACATTTCAACATTTCAAAAACAGTTTGTACACACTGCTGGAAGTTTCAAAATTCCATATCTAAATGAATAGAAAGACCCTTCAAGGAAATGTTTTAACATTTTTATTGAATCGTTTAGAGAAAACTTTCTCGAGAACAGGATGGAAACAAACTGATGAAATTTAAATGAAAGCCTTTAAAGAACTCTCACATATTTGTGAGCTCATAAATTTTCGCATGTAAACATAAACAATCTTTGGGTGATAGATGATACAAAAACAGAAATATTCCATCTGTCAGCAAAGTGTTTTTAGTTTTCTTCATAGGTGTATACGATTTGATGAAATTCATAATCATCAAAGCAGAAGATAATTTGATAGATTATCTACGGTGCGAATTTTTTTCTAAAAAATATGTTGAGAATTGTCAAAAATATCGTATAATTTAGGAGATTATGTCACAACTGATGAGCAGCTACAACCGTTTTAAGGCCGATGTCTGTTTAGGCAGCATGCGCTAAGTAAATCCAGCAAAGTATGGCAAAAAATCCTTGTATTGTAATTTTAGTGAGTATTTTACAAGAGGAATGAAAATGTACACTGACCTACAACCTAAAGGACCGCTTTGATTAAATAATTATCTATGGAACACTATAAAAAGTTTAATGACAGCTCTTTAAAATTATAAATGAAATTTAACTTTTGACAACTAGTATGTCTTACTTCCTTTTACAAGACAAAAATTGCAATTGTTGGTACTAAAACAAAAGAACTTCCTCCTACATTTTTTAATTCAGCAAAGAATAAAAACTATTTTTCATTATCCTATCTTTTAAGAGGAAACACAGTTGTTCCATATGCACTAAAAAGCAGCAAAATGTTTTGCTTCTTTTTACTATCTATAATTACAATTCAATTAACGTATCTAAAGGATAGCCTAAAAGGTCTAAAAAAAGAATGGTTATAGATCAACTGGCAGCTTCGTATTCTACATCCCAAAAAACTAAATTACTAAAGGATATATGAATAATAAATATTTCCGAAGAAAATATAAGATTGAAGTGTGTGTGTGTGTTCTAATTTGATAATTCTACATCTTATAATAATTCGATTACATATTTAATCTTAGATCATTCTAATTTAATTTTTTAGGATTAATTTTTTAGTGAAATTATAGTTTTTGATTGAACACCAAAGATTATTAAGGATAAAGAAGGAATCTATATAAAAAATCACATATAAGTTTAGGTTTAAGCAATTGTTTTCTGAAAAACATTTAAAGAACGGACAATTCCTAAAATATCTTAATATTTATTCATTCTGATTATTTACAGAATAATATTTTATAGGTAACTTTAAACTATTAGCTTTTTATGTAGCAACTCAAACACTATTAAATACTACTTATATCAATGCCTTTCATTGAATCTAAGCTTTAACGCGTTCGCGTAGAAATATGAAAAAGATTTCATTGTGAAGAATACGCTAATACCACAAATATATATATATATATATATATATTCCTATCTTTTTAACTATTTAACTTTTCGGAATCAAATTATTCTTAATACAGAAAGAACTTTCAATCAAGAGAAAAATATAGTTATAAATTTATTTCCGTTAAAAAACCTAACCAATGTATTTGTCTGGTTATTCCATTACATTTGAATATCTGTCAAATAAATAGAATTATATATGCATATATATATTGATTAGGTGACTGAAATTAAAAACAATCATCTTTATAAAGTATAAAGCAAATTTATATAAAACTGTAATCACGGTGAATGATTTATATCTATTTAAACCAGGAGTTGAGAACCTATTGCACTCATGCCACATATGGCCCGAAATAGAATTCTCAGTGGCACTCAGCACTGTTCTACAAACTTGTCAGTATTTGAGTGGATGGAAGCTGATAAACTTGTAATGGACCTTATTTTACAAACAATCTTCACATTTACGGATATTTACAGAATTGTGAAAAAATTTGAAATATAACTCCAAAGATAAATAAATGTACAGCTATTTTGTAAATTATTGAATGTCATTTCTGGAGATTTTCAATTCTTTGTAAAGATAGAAAATTGCATATACCTGTTTTCCGCTTTTGGTTCTGCATACCTAAGTAAAAATTCTTTTCTCATACGAAAAATATTTCGATTCCACAAAGAAATTGTTTCACAACTGAATGATCAGAATCGTGTCAAATTGGAAGTCACAAATCATACCTGATTTTGTGATGTGAAAATAGGGCAGTGCAAGCATTAGATTCGCATTAAAATTTGTACTTATCTTTTTATTTAAATATAATGAAGGGAAATACTTATATTTTATATTGCCTATTTCTTATTTTAATAAATATGTTTAAAAGTACTGTTATATGTACAATTTTAATATAAATATTTTAATATTAATATAAATATATGTACAATTTAAATTTTTTATTATTTTTGTTGAACTATTATTTTTGTATCATTTTTGATATTTTTAGTTGTTTATTTTTATGTTGGAAATATCCTTAAATGATGAAAAATTAATATATAATAAAATTTTAAATTTATATTATTGACCGCTATTCTCTAACTCTGCTTTTATTATCACGGGAATAGAAATGTTTTAAACATCTCCTACTGTGTGGCACGCTGAATCATATTAATAGATTGGTTTGGCACGCCAAAGCTAAAAGTTTGCTGAACTCTGATTTGAACCTTTTTTTTAAGCGGTACATCAATTAAAATATGAGAGAACAGGTGTTTTGAAAATTCATCGTAATTTTGAGCATAAATAAATTTATCTATATCCTGTAAAAGACAAAATCTATTTATTACACTTGGATAATATAATACAAATGTATCTCACTTTTAAATTTTTTCTCAATGGGCTGCATATTGGTAACTGAGCTTTTGTAGATAGGGCAAGTCCCCAAGAGTGGAGGCCATTTCATTGGTGGCACCATCTAGTAGTGGCATTCGCAACCAAATTGTGACATTTGAATTTTTATTCAACTCAAACTCTCGTCGGATGCTAAATATTGCCATGATTTAACTTTGAAAAGTATCAGAGCCATATTGATACACAAGAAATTTCTTAATTTTAATTTACTTTATACATTTAACTGAGTCTTTTTTCAGTCACACGATAAGGCAACACGAGAGCTATTGGTGACGGACCTCGTAATTTTGAGCCTCGCTCCGTTGACGAGGATACTGAGATGGCACCTCCATCTCCTAATTACTACCCCACACCATGGGGAGAACATTGGACAGATTTAACCTGCATCGCCTTCCTCTATACAGCGGGTTTTCAGTAGCACATGAACTCGAACCTGTGCCACTTAGGTAACTAGTTCGTAACTAAGACTACCATAGCTTCTAAATCAGAGATAATCAACCTGTGACCCGTGGGTCGCATGTGACCCACCAGCCTTTTCTGAGTGGCCTGGTCATGACCTACTGCATTAAAAAATTTAGTTATTTAAGAAAATTGCTTTAAAAATTTAGCACTAAATTCTACCAATCAAGCAATCAAATCTATCAACTTTGCTATCAATATCCTTTTTTTTTATTGTAGAATGTAAAAAAGGGGTTTGGTCATGGATGAAAGAAAATCGAAATTACACCTCACAACTATGCCAAAAATGCATTAAAGTTAATATTTTTTATGTGTGTTTGATTGAGAGGTTAATGTAGAATTAAAGTAAAAGTTAAAAACATGAGTTTTTATTTTTTTGATCAATTTTGCTTTGTCCAATGTTACTTTGGTCTTGTAGAGTGTTTCTCCATTATCCTCATGTTGCAGCCCGCGTGAAATACTTGCCATAGATTTGTGGCCTGGAAGGTAAAAAGGTTGAGAATATCTTTTCTAAATACATTTGAAATCACTATTTATGAAACATTGTTACAGCTATTTCGATCCGATACAAAACCAACATGAAGTGCATAAAACGAAAATTCCTAGATAGAACTATCTTTTGTAAAAGTATTAAGTTTCTCATTGATTAGGACAATAAATTTTTCTATCCATTAATTGTGCTATCCTCTTCCTTACAGCAGCATTTTTTTATAATTTAAGAATCCTTTAGCACGTCCATTTCTCTTATTCTATTTACCATGCTTCTTTCCCAGAGTAAATACACAGTTCCACAGCTAAAACACAAAAACTAGCCGTGTCTGTGTCATCCACATACATAAGTAAGCACTTACGTTGTGATTGATTGATTACGGTACTCCAGATACGTATTTTTATCTTTTAAGGAATAAACAAGAATGGACACAAAGCCCTCCTGCCCCCGCAAAACGAACCATTTTTCTCCAGAAGAAGATTTTTTTCAAAGCTAGAACCGTGGAACAACAGATTTTTCCTAATTTTGATTCATGGTTTCTTCTGGCTACTGCTATTTGATAAAAAAAAAGGACTTTTACGTCCAAAGAAAAATAACGTTGGTCATTTTTTACGTGATTTTTTATACTTCCCACATTGTTTTAAATTGAGACTATACTTATACGTTGTAAAAAAGCCTATTTAAAAGAACTTTGATTAGATAAATGTGTTAGCAAGTAAATGAAAAATCATGTTATTTTTTTCATGCCTGCATTTTGTTAGACGTATAAGTTATATGAAATGTCATTTTGGTGCAAAGTTTTAGTTTCTTTAGCACTTTCGTGTAATAAAAAGTAGATAAAAGTAGATAAAAAAGATAAATACAATTAAAGTAGATAAAAAATCAAGTAACTTTAAAATTTTAATTTATACTTGTGATTTTTTGATTGAACAAAACTTGATTCATGTTTTATCGATTGAACGGAATTACTTTGATAGTGGAAACATTTTGGTCAGACTGACAATGACAATATATATGTTTTGCTTTAATATATGAAAGCAAATTTCAATGTACAAGGTCTGTTCAAAAAGTATCCGACCTTTGGCCAGAAAGAATTTCTTAGCTACTACGTGGAATTAAGATCCTAATCAAAGTCAAAATCGGCACCTTGTGCCTTCACACATTTAACCCACCTTTTCATTCACTGCCGAAAGCATTTTTGGAAGGCTACTTTTTCGAAGGATTTTCAACTCCGCCGTTGCGTTTCAACGGCAAAACAGAAGTTTTTTGAAATCTCAACTTTTATCATATAAGGGTTTTAGCTTCTTAATTCTGAAATGAATGATGTTTTTACGTTAGTGAGTATTTAATATTAAACAAATGACATGAAGAGTAATGTGAGGAAATATAACGCTAGATTAGTAGCTCAAAGGTGTTGGTATAAAGACCGAATAGTGATTTTAATGGCATCTTTGCACCACTTGTAAATCTTGATATCATAAAATTTCCATTTGTTTTATTAACATGTACTTTAACTTGGAATCTTGTTCAAATGCCTGTACAAGGAGCTCATCTGTATAGAAATTATATATGCAGCAACCAGAAGAATATATGTGGTAAAAAAATGCAAATATTATGTTTGCACGATGCATCATAAAATTTACAGTCTACATCAAAATGGCAGACACTGAAACTTGGAATTCAATAATATTTTATTAAATTTTGGTTATCATCCAAATGAACTATGTAATAATTTGTATAAAAAAGAGTTGTATCTTATTGATATACATCAATAATGTTTTGGCTTTTGGAAAATACCAAAATGTGATCTCAGAATTTCAATTAGAAAAGTAAAGAGTAATTTACAAGTAGCAGAGATGGAATCAGAAAAGTGGACTTGGTGGGAATTTTGACCAGATGTAAGACACTATACATATTTTCATCAGAATACATGTATAAGTTTATGATGGGATTAAAAAATTTCCTTGAAAGACATATTACATTACCTATTAAAATAGGTTGTGTCTTGTCAGAACAGAAGACGAAATAGGGGAAATAAAATTTATGAGACAAATACGATAAAGAACTTTAATTTGTTATTTATCTTTTATTGCGAATAGGCCAGATCAGATATAATATTTACAATAAAAACTTTGTATCAATTTCTTAACGAAGCCATTTTTCAGGGGGGAAAACATACTTTCTATGATAAAGTATGCATTTAAAATGATTATTGGGGTCAATGAGGACGTATTTTGTATATGTAAATAAATTAGCCTACCCCTGAAATATAAATTCATTGGTTGTCCTATTCAGTTAAAAGTATGGCAAATTATTTTATTTTTAGGGATTGGCTGTCACATTCTATATATATTCTTTCTGATTTTGTTATAGAATAGTAGAAGAATGCAGTAAAATGCGAAATATGTTTTTTGTTTTATCCCTCCTGTTTAAAATTTCTTTTTTAAGTGTCTCATGTGAATCAGTTTTGAAAAACAAAATGCACATAATTCCAACAATGCTTATGGGCTTAGTTCTTTTTACCAAGTGAGTGAGCATTAAGGCCAAAAGCGAGCAAATACATTATGTGTAAGCATGTGTGCGCGTGTTTGCTTTTTCAGTTGTATTTTCTGAATAAAACTTTCATTCGCTATAATAATGTTACTGTTTCATTTTCAGTAATTTGGTATTTCAGCATTCAGTATTTGGAATTTTATTTCCACATTTTATTTTACACAGAACGAATAGCAATGAAACACAATGAAAATACTAGTACACAACCCCAGACTGTATTTAGGACATTCACAAAAATATTCATTGTTCGTTCCAGAGATCTCGTCTATTTATAATCATGGTCAACCTGAAGTTATTAATCTCATATGATTTCCAGCAAAGACTTTTCAGATTGGTCCCAATATGCGGGTGATGCAAAGTTGTATCATCCTGTTCTAAAAACTGATGTTTCAATTTTGGGCAGATAAAATTCCGGTTATATCCCGTTAGGAGTGTAAACTAGAAATTAATATATATATATATATATATGTGTGTGTGTGTGTGTGTGTGTGTGTATTTAGCGAAAAAAGATTTTCACGTTTATTTGATTTTGGTTCTGAGTGAGTGAAAAACGTCGCACTGTTCAGCTACACTAAGGCTTTTTGTGATTTTGGTCCTTTAGTAATTTATATTATAATGTATGCCAATAAAAATAGTAAAAAAGACTTAAATTTTTGAAAAACAAGAAAAAAGAATATGAAATTTCAAATTGAATGAATAGTTTTTTTCAAAGTATTACATCTAAGGTTTCAATATATTAGCTAATAATAATTAATTTCAAAATCGGAAAAGTGTCTTCGGTACAGAATTACAAAAATATTATAATTGCATTTTTTTTTCTCTGTAAAAGATAAGCCAACTTCAAAATTCTTACAATTCCATTTAATTCTTTTTGTCAGCTCCTCTTTTATAATCTGCTGTTTTCAATTATCTCATGAGTTGCCCCTAGGGCAAATGTTTCACCACGCTATCTAAAAATATATGATTTGTCGCAGTGAGTTTTCCCAAATGGAAATGACAGTACAATTTTGCAATCTTTAATACTTTGTTTTCCCTTTTCAATTTATACAGCTGTATTTCTATTGATCGCTAAAATAACATATTTTGCATTAACTTTGGGATTTATACATTAACGCAATTCAGAATGGATTGCATTGTCAACGCACATTTTATTCCAGTTGCATTTACTTATTCGATAGAAAAATACGATTTACATATATGTAATTCCCTAATACTTTCTGAGTCTTTCATTCCATTAGACTTAGCTACGTCATTAGCGTAAGTGGCTTATGAAGCTGATTCGCGTGGAGGCATTATTTTTACATGTCAAATGCATGTATTTAATAATCCATTCGGAAATAAATAAGAAAAAACATTATAAGTTCTGATTCGTACTCACCGTTTTACTTAATAACATACACTAAATCCGTGCTTTTAGTTAAAATTGGTTAGTTTAAAATGTTTTTGTAATGGAGCACTAATATAGAAGATATGCGCATTACTGGATCCATTAAAAGATTTGGTAATATGGAAAGAAGATCAAATACATTCCAAAATATTTTTAATACAGATGAACGGTATTATATATATATTTATATGGATTAATAGATATCCACGCTGTTAAGTGTAAAGAAATAAGAAAAGAGAGAGAAGAGAGAGAGAGATTTGAATGTTAGTTCATGTGTCTGTGTAATAATGAATAATGCTTTCGTAAATATTGTTTATCGTTTTAAGAATTTATAATATTTCGGAAATATGTTTCGCCTACTTGCGCCTTTTCGTAGGAATCCAAGAATTTTAAGTATAACTGATGTGAAACTTGGGGCTTTGTAAATAAATTATGATTTCTGAGTAGTGGTAAAAATAGTGATAATAAAATAATGAAAGGTACGGTTGATTTAAGGAATATTAAGTGAACTGTTTTGGATTATCAGACATAAAAATGTATAGTACTTTAAAATATTTAATGACACGAAGTGCGCGATAACCAATAAATTATTTGATTTATTGATTTCTTTATGTGCACAAATTGTTTCCCAATTTATCTACCGAAACATTAAAAGGTATTTTACTATAGTACGGTATTTTATGATAAGTTACCACATATTCTGGATGAATTACATAATTACTATCTAAACAGTGTAATATATTTTTAGGGATAAAAACAATTGTAAGAATGTTATGTAATATAATCTGAACGTAATGTAAATCCTAAAGAAAAAAACTTCATTCTTCCTTTCATTCTACTAAGGGGAAATGAATGTTATTCAGATTCATACATCTAAAGTACCTGGTATACAAGTGAGTTCTTTTTTTTCCATGGAAATAACACATATTAATGTGTTTTTTTCCCTTTCTTTTTTGAAAAGGTCGCTACTGATGCTTCACTTCATATAATAACTGATGACATTTTTGGATAGTTTCTCCTCCATCGCTTCACTTCTTTCAGACATACCAACATTTTTTGTAATGTAAATGCGAAGGGAAAAAATCAACGGCTATGTATCTTAAGTAAGATATAACTCTATTGTCTATGTCTGAAAGAGATAAGGCTTACACTTGTAATGTGCATTGCTATGCGTGAAAATAGACATCCACGTTGCTTAACATAGAGGAGTAAACAAAGAAGCATAGCAATAGATAACTAGGACCGAACACGTTAAAATAAGAAGTAGATAAAATTATGCAAGTGAGACGATGAAGTACGCGATATTTTCGTAATGCAATCATAAAGTACCCTAAAAAACACACTTGCATGCTTAAAAAAGTGGTAGATTCGCTGAAAAAGTTATCAGCCTGGGAAGATCTTTTTGCACGTCTCATGTATCTTGGAAGAATGTAACTGTACTTTATGCAGACACAAATGTATTCCAGGCGATACTGGATGAAAATATTTTCAAATTATATGCATTATATATTTTTTCAGTTTACGGTTGTTTTTTTTGTACTTTTATTTATTATTATTTTTTTATCATTTTATTATGAAGATTTTTTGTTCAATCTTTTTCGTTGTTGATTTGCATAATGTGTTCAACAAAACTTTATTACACAAAACTTTGAAACCATTGAAGTGGCATTTATATTTATAAATATCTAGAAAACATGAAAAATAAACTATGTTATATGTATTTAAAATATTTCATACTTTAAATACATATGATTAACATCTTTTTAGAAAAGTTTACTTATAAACATATGCACGCAGTTTTGAATAAGGTTAAAACTTCTTTTGCTGCTTATTTATTTCTAAGTGCATAACAATCCCATACGAAATCATACTTTACTATGTATATAAAATATTTCCATCCGATTAATGAATCCATATAAATTATTAATAAAATCAATAAAAGTCAGAATTTGTACTCAGAACTTTTTTTTATTTTTAGAGAAATGAAACTTTACTAAAATAAAAGTTTGATTTTTATAAAAAAGTAAGTTAAAAATTTACTCGCATTAAACATTATGCAGTTGGATAAATTAATTTGTGTGTTAAAATAATGACAGTAACTAAAATTTAATAAGTGTGTAGTTAAAGTCTTGTTTCAGTTAACATTATTTTCATTTTTCAGCTATTCAACATATTTTACATTTGGAATTGGTAAACATGTTTTTTAATATGGAAAGAATATATTGAAAAAGAAACCTTACTTTTCTTCTTCATGTATACAAACATTTCTTTCTTGGATAAACTAATTGATTTCTGAAAATATTAGTTACTTTGATCAAATATTTGTACGAAGTGATAAAATTTAATTAACTTTAAAGTGTGTAGACAAAAAAAGAGTAAAATCTCCAAGTTCAATGTTTGAGGAGCTTTTCATTTTCCAACTTTTTTCAGTTTATTATATTGATTATCAGTATAAAATTATGAAATGAAGTACATATTTTTCTTAATTACTTCTTAAAACAAATTTTATATTCGGTGCTTTGAGAAAATCGTAACGGCTTGAAATTAGATGTATATTCATCTTTTTTTATATAAACAACTCTTCATTGTTATGTATTTAAAAAAAATGCCTTGCTTCTTTTCAACATGCAATAAGTTATTATTTCCCCAATTTAGAGCAACAACAAATTAAAAGAAATCTGTACGGCATTATGTTTTAGTTAGGAGGTGGGACGTTAGCTTTTTTTTCTTTGACTAATATCTTGGTCCGTTGTTATATCAGAACAAAAAGAAAATCTTCCTTTTTAGTTATAAAAGCAGGGATGGGCCTTAATATTTCCTTTCTTTGTCTTTTGGGGTGGTAGCTGGAACACGTCCATTAATTTTCCATCAGAGAAACATCTAATATACGGTGGTGTGGCGACAAGAAATAGTTTCTCTTTTATCTGTAGAAGAGCTCAAAAATTATATCTTAGCATAGACTTCAAGGACTAGTACGAGAAATAAACCTCGAAACGTGTCTGTTGATTTGTATACCATTAAATAACACGTCAACTTTAAAATCCGGAACCTTTAACTTTTTATACGCTAAAAGGGTTTTTCTCGTTTTGTATAAGCTTCTTTTTTTTTCAAATGGGCTGCATTTTGGCAGTTAAGCCTTTTACAGGCACGGCAAATTCCCAAGAGCGAGAGCCATTTCAATAATTGCATCTTCTAGTGGCGGTTTCCACTACCAAATTTTTGACACTTGAAATTTAATTTAAGCTCTCATCCTATGCTAAATATTGCCGTGATTTAATTTTTCCGAGAAGAGCAGAACCAAAGTGATACTATGAGAGATTTTTTACGTGCCACATAATCACATGACATTTAAGATTTTCGCATCCAGAAAATCTATCGACTCCAGCTGGTATCGATCCCACAACCTTGGACAGAGTTTCTCAAAGTGTGGGGCGCGTCCCTCTAGGGGAGCGTGATAACTCTACAAAGGGAGCACGAGCATATCGATAAGGCGAAAACAAAGATTATTAAAAAAACTCTTAATTTACTGAAAGTAAAAAAGCAAAAATATTTTGACAAAATAAAAAATAAACGCACATTTACATTGACATAATACACTTATAAATATATCAGTACTGCACGATGTATGTAATAATTAATTTAACAATACTAAGTTAAGAACAAGTTTAATAATTTTCAGTGACCCCGGGCTCCTCGTATATAGAATTGCATACAAAAATCAACACTTTTCTTAATAATTTGTACAGTTTATAATTTTATCCCTTGACTGCTGATTAAAAGTCACACAATTGTCTCCCCAATACCACCATTTACATAGAAACGGGTATGTAATGTATTGGGGGGATGGAAGAAAAGGAATAAAAATAAGCAAATCCTCATCTTCGGAATAATTTTATGGGTAGCAGTGCACAGAAAAAATCGTTCTTTCGAAAAACGTATATATACGTCTAGGGCAATTAACGTTTTGGCTTAGTAAGACGTTTATATACGCCAGTGGCACTTCAGAGGTTTAAGTCGTATTATAGCTTTAGCGCGTCAAAGGACAGTATTATTGAATTAAATCCATTGTTATTGTATGGAGGGGGAGCGAAGAAAATTATAATTATACATTATTATATTATTTTATATAGGATTATATTACTTCAATATTCGCCAACATTGAAAGTTTGAGAGACACTGACTTACGAGGTGCAGACGCTACATCTGAGCCCCCGACCAGACGTTTTATACAAAACAGAAGATCATATCCTTGATTTCGTTGACATGTGAACTAAGTACGGTTTCTTCTAAATTAACAACACATTTTGTTGAAAATGTCATAAGCTGCATTAACGAAACATTTTCAGCCTTTTCCCGAAAAAATTGTTCCGTCAAAATCCTTTCCCTAAAATTTATTATATAATATCGGAAAACGTGAACGTTCTTAATTTATGAATAACAGCTGTTAATCACTACCTCTCTCTCTTGCTGTTAGAGGATTATTTATTGGATTTTTCATGTGCAAGTAGTGTGTCAGTAATAAGAAGCGCTTACCATGATGTATACTTAATTGACGTAATTAAATTTCATTTCACGAGTAATAAAATATGGCTTTATTGATCATAAAATGCTGCTTCATTTCACTTGTTTTCAGCAGAATATGTACCTTGTTTACTTTAAATGAGATGCTTCAAATCAGGACACATTAGATTCTCGTTTCACAGCTCTTTGTTATGTTCTGTTTCACTTCAAGTATATAAATAGTTAAAGTGATTTATCAAAATATTTGTTGATTTACTTTAAAGCAGTGCTTCCTAAACTTTCACTATTTGCATCCCAATATTTAATCATAATTTTATACGCACCCTGTCCCAACAATAACATTGTATTGAATTTAATAATACATTACTTTGACACTAAAGCTATAGTGCGGCGTTTACCTCTTAAGTGCCACCGATGTAAATAAACGTCTAGCTCAATCAAAGCGATAGTTGCCCCGGACGTATATATACGTCTTTCCGAAGTACGATCTTTTCTGTGCACTGCTATCCCTAAAATAATCCCGAAAGCTTTGGATTGCAATAAAAGGAACTTGACAATATTTGCCAAGGATTTACTTATTTTAGAGGATTTCCTTTTATTTATTATTCTTCTCCCCCCCCCCCAGTACATCACATACGCGCGCCTACGAAGAAAACAATGGTATTAGAGAACGAATCGCGTAACTTTTACTCGGCAGTTAAGGGATTGATTATAAACTGTACAAATTACCATGATAAATATTATTTTTTGGATATAATTTTTATATTACAAGTCCACACATAGATTCACTGGTAACTCTTAAATTTGTTCCTGACTTAGAGTAGTTAAATTTATTATGAAATACATTGTACACACACACACACAGTACAAAATTGTACAGTACAGTATAAAATACATTTTATAAGTGTATTATATCAGTGTAATGTGTATTTTATTTTTTATTATGTCAGAATGTGTTTTATTTGTTTACTTTCAGTAAATAAATCCTTTTTATAAATAATCTTTTATTTTCAACTTTTCAATATGTTTAAGGCTCCCTCGCAGAGTAATCACATCCCCTAAGGGGAGCGCTCTCAAGCTTGAGAAACACTGCTTTAAAGAGAGCTATTAATGCCCAGACTAAGTTTTGTACACTGAAAGATAGAAGTGAATACGAACTAAATAAAAGCTTCAAATTAATATTTGTGAGTTTTTTATACTATTACTCTATAGCTATGATTCTCTAACTTACTGTGTCCATGAATTCCCTTTTATACCAAACATTTGACCCTAAACACCCTAGTGAAGTAACTCCATTTCAATGTGTAGTTGAGAAATTATAAATTTAACTTTGATGTGTTCTGAAAATGGTAAGTGAAAATGGAAATAATATTTATAAGCAGTATATAATAAATTATTTTACAAATGAACTTTAACTTAATGAACGTTTGGTTGATAAATTTATGTGTAACGTTATCACTTGTATTCAAAATTGCCTACGTAACGCACTTTATCTTATTAACAATAAAAATTATAACACTGCTTTCTATTCAAAACTTAGGAAAATTTGTTGTATACACTTCACATCTCTTGACTCTATTATAGTGTCATATTTTAGACAAATGATTGCATGTATCGGTGAGATTAAATTCTTATTTAAACCTCAGAGCTGGGGCCACATCTGCGGTCGGTCCGGATTCCAGCATGCTACACTTGTCATTTTTTTATACTTGTAACTTATGTACCTACTATATCTATAATATATTATTCTAAAACTTTTTAATAAGTAGAAATCACTACACTAATTTATTTGAAGTTTCGTAATAAAGGTAATGGATCACGAAAGTGGTGATTTTGACATAAAGGATGAGGAACATGAAGAAAAGCCTGATATGGTTGAAGATGTGGAGAGTCGAAGATATTATTCAAAGTAAACTTGTTTTAAACATAAAAATAACTTGTAGAATCTTTGGAAATGACTCAAAAAGCTATTTCATTGCTGTTAAAAGCCGTGGAAACGGTCTCGAAGCGATGGAATTGGTAGCCAACGGAGTTAAAGCCAAGAGAAGTGGAATGTAGATTTTCACTTAAGAACAGCTGCTTACAATGCAAAACCTGACGGTTTTTTTTTAACCAAATTGTAACTAGTGATGAAAAATTGATTCATTATATAATCCAATGTGTAAGAAAATGTAGGTAAGCCGGCTATGGATTAACATTAATAGATAAATCAATTATTAATGGATCCAAGTTCATGCTGTGTGTTTGGTGGAATCAGCAGGGGACAGTAAACCAAACAAATGAAATCGTCATTAACGATAACTACCGACTACAATTGATGCGTTTGAGTCTTGCAATTAGGAAGAAATTATTAGAGTATGAACCAAGACAAGACAAGATGATTTTTCCGCATGATAATGCTCAACCACTTATTACAGTGATAGTGAAAAACTGCTTGGAAAACTCAAATGGGAGAGATATCTCACCCCATCAAACGTATTCTCCTTCAGGATAATACTAGTTTCGATCAATGACTTAACACCTGCCTAACAACTACGTCGTTTTTTTTTTTTTGAAGAAATGTTGGAAAAAAAATGATTTGACTCTTGAATTACCTCTTAAAGGCCAATTGTGGATCAAATTTAGAATTCCTATGCTGTCAAAGATATGAAGAAAAACAGTTGGCAGAAATGGGTAACTGAGTAATTAATGTGTTTCCAATTTTGAACAATAACCTTCCAACTGTTAAAAATAACCCTCCCGATCCTTTTTAAAATTTTGGTATGAATAGAGAGAAATTCAAACATTGTTTCAATATAATTTTGCTTTTAAAAATACATTTGTCAAATAAGTAAAGTTGCAACTGACATATCATTTCCCATTCACGAAATTAATAGACAATACATCATTTAATTAAACTATACATATAGTTTTCAATGTTCATTACTAATATTCTTAAATTCCCCAGAGTTATATTTTTCAGGCTAGTGCTTGATTCTAATTAACTGTCGAATTAAAAACGTTTTAATTTTAACTATTAATTTAATCCTGGAATTTCATAATGAATTTATTTGGGACTGCACAATGAGTAAAAATAAATATTTGCAATTTTCTAGAACTGATTCAAAGATATAACTTTTACAAAGGATGTCTTAATTTATATCTAAATATAGAATTACATGTTCTTAAACAACGTTTAGTGGGAAAAAATTGAAAAAACTCTCTTATACTGGAAATAAGTAATTGTTACAATTTCATTCCTGCTTTGTGAAATGTCAGTTATGAAGCACAGATAAAAATTGTGAGTGGTTAATCAGAGGTTAGATATAACCATTTTTTATACATTTTGTTTATACATATTTGACTATTGTTGTTATTTTGAGCTACTTAGTATCCAAACAACCATTTAAATCAGATCACTAAATTAAGCAAATTTTGAACAAGAGAAAATTATATCTGTTTCTGATAGTTCAGTTTATTGTTGCAAGTTTCTTCCCATCATTCTGCATCTTACATACATTATAAAGGTTCATACTTTTTTGGTCAAGGGTGTCAAACTCAAAGGCTAACTTGGGCCAAACAAACAAAGTTTAACTTAAGGTGGGCTGTAAAAGAATCAATATTTGTAGAAATATAGATTTATTTTGAATAATACATTATAATAAACATATATAAAAGAGTAATAAAATTTTAATGAATACGTCCAAACACTTGACGTCTTTTCCCTGCTAATACCTTTCCAATTTCGGGAAAAATTTTGTTCGCAGTTATTACTTTTAAAACTGACCCAAGATGAGCGTCATTAATATTTTTTTCTAAGTGGAGACTTATTTCCTTTCATAGCTGAAAATAACTGCTGAATAACCAATAAGTACTTACAAACATGGAAATAATTTCATTTGCGATTTTTTAAGTATTTTCAAACGTGGCTGGAAAATATTTGTAAAATTCGGGTATACCCACTTCAATGAATTTCGTCTTCAAATTTGAGTCGCACTGGATCTAGATCACTTCCATTTGCACATAGCTGGGTATTGAGTCTTTATTTATAGAGAAAATCTAAGAGAGAGAGAAAAAAAGTGTCTTCCAAATAATTAAAACCTTTAAATCTAGTTTCAAATTCAGTTCTAAGATTTGAAATTTTTTCTGCGTATTTTTAATACAAAGCAGTATCATGTAAACTTGAATTGTTCATGTTGCATGTCTAGAAGTTCATTAAATCATCTATTTTCAGTTGCTTTTCCCAAAGGTTATGTATTATTGTGTGCCGACATATTGGCCGGGCCGCAAAAATGTTCGTTGCGGGCCACATGTAGCCCATGGGCCGTGAATGTGACACCTCTTCCTTAGATGTTGTCCTTGCGAGAATATTTAATGTGGAATGAAATATATATTTGAGAACATATATAGTTACGATCCAATGCTTTTTTGTTTTTAGTGTTATGTTCTTATTTAAAGCAGTTTTTTTAAAACAATTACAACAAAATTGTGTACTTCACTAATGAATGTAATATGCCATTCATTCCAAATACGGCATATAAGTGCACTTAAGACTTTATTACTTTTTCCAATATTTGATCAATATTTTGTTAGCGGAGTTTATCCTAAATAATTTAAATAGATATGTTAAAAGACTCCCATCATCCTCTATAAGAAAATATTTTAATAATTAATTGAAAAATAAATTAAATAAAAAATAATAATCATACAATTGTCTTTAAATTCTGGTTATTGTAAAAAAGACTAAGACAGAAAAACATGTAATTTAGAGGTTTATTATTTATATATGGACAAATCAAAATATATTTTCACGATTGTTATATTCTGTATATATGCCATACATTTTTATTTTGTTTAGTTTTATTTTCCTTACATATTTTTCAATCGAGAAAGCTTCTTTCTTTTCTCTGTTTATATTTGCCGTCATATTTGTGTCATAAAATACGAACATGCATTTTAAAAAGTCTATTAATATTTCAAACAGTTCCATACTGATTTGCATAAATATTCAAATCTGCGGAAGGATTTTGAAAGCTTTACTTTAAAGAATAAAATCTATTTGAACAGCTTTCGATATAAAAAAAAAATGTTCAATGGCTCAAACAAAATTTTGCAAGTGTGTAAGAAGGAAACTTATTGTTATTTTCCTCTTGTTGCCAACCAATTTTGACCTCTTTTCAAACATTTCAGAGCTAAAACTATGTGTGTATGCGTGTGCTCTTAAGCATAGAAATACCACATTTTCGAACAAATTTCAGTTTATTTTTCTACTAAAACTCCGAATACTTTTAACAAGCTTCAGAATAAATGAGATTATTTGTTGCGAGTCACTGCGGGAAAATCCGTGGAACAGGGAGGTTAGTTTCTTTTTTCTTAGAAACAATTTTATTTTTCCCCTAAAAAAATTATAATCCATTGAATTATATTAACTCAATTTTTCCAGAAGGGAAAATAAAATCCTTATTACAGCAACAATGTTCAGATTACCCATCTCCGAATAGTTTACTGGTTTGGTCAGTAAGTAATCGTGAATCTTGAAGAAGATTTCTGGGGAGAAATATTCCACTAGAGGGTGCTTTTAGGGACTTGTAGCTGCGCAATAATTTATGTAAGATTTTATTCTTGAAAGATACCATTACTTGTTGTTAGAGAGATTTGAGAAAGAATGTACTTTTGCTCACAGATGCTTTAGAAGATATTTATGCGAAGTGTGTTTCAAGGATATTCTATAAGCCAGCGTTTCTAAAACTGTGGGGTGCGCCCCACTAAGGGGGCATGATATCCCAACGTGGGAGGTGCGCACATATCGAAAAGTCGAAAATAAAAGATTACTTATAAAAATACTTATAAAAATTATTTATTTATTGAAAGGAAGCAAAACAAAATACATTCTGACATAACAAAAAATAAAATATAAAACTATACTGATATAATATACTTATAAATGTATCAGTACTGCCCAATGTATTTGATCATCAATTTATTATACTAAATTAACCCGGCATCACTCAAGTGAAAAAACCGACCAAAAGTTCTCGCGCAGGGTGTGTCATACCCAAGGGTATTTACATAGTGTTTTTACCATAAAATTTGTGTACAAAGGTTGAAAAGACAGAAAAGTAGGGAATACAATATGTTTATGACATTTTTCACACGTAAATTTAGTTTTTCTGTTCTTTTTATAAGAGCATTCAGTGCATTGTTTATACACTCCTTTTATCACGTCGTGAGTGAGTGCGATGTTTTCACTGGATCATAACTTTTTTTTTAATCTGTATCTTTTTCAAACTAAACATGTACGAGTAAACTTCTCTATTCTTTAAATTTAAAAGTTTTGGAATTTCTTCTTTATTTTCTCTTATTTTGTTCCAGAAATAGTTTGTTTTTTCAAAACTTCATTTGTAAGCGGATAAAATGTGTACCTGTTATCTCCTTTAAAATTACGTTCCTCTCAAATGTTTTTGTGTATGTACATATAAAACATTTATTTTCAACAGTCTGGGTCTATTTCTAAATCTGGATTGATTTTAGGGGAGGAATCAATCTTGCAGTTATACTCTTCATCATTTGATTTTTCCTCATCATAACCGGGAAGGGAATTTCTTCATCTAAAAGTACTGTTGCACTATATCTATTAAATACTGTTTCTATTAAATTACTTAAATATCACTTTTCTTTATCATAACTACAATAATACGTCCTAGCATAAGGAAAATTTAAAACGTGCTCATACATTCAGAACTTTAACGGTGATTCACGCGCAGGGTATGACATACCCGAAGAGGCGATATCCAAAAATATATATTTAGAATTGGCCTACAAGCTAAGGCCCCCTCATAGGATATGACCTTAAAGTCATCTACACGAGAAACTATCCATTTTCCAAAAAAGGTTTAGAAGGAGCGTTGAAAAAAGTTAGGTGGTGGGTATGAAACATCCTGCGGAAGAAGAGCCGGGTTAAGAACAAAAGTTTAATAATTGCTAGTGACTCCCACGAGCTGGTCTTGCTGAGTGGAATTTTTCAAAGAAATGTTTAATATTAGAAATTGACACTCTTAAAGAGTCTGGTAGGTTACGTCGAAGGTTGTGCATATGTTCGTAAAAATGCCACTTGTGATGGATGTAAGATAGGAAGCAGCAGAGACAAGAATATATATATTTTTCTAACGCATTTCTACTTTTAGAACTGCAGGATTGAGAAAATAAATATTTAATTTAATCAGAAATTATTTTGCAATCTGTTTCAACTTAAAAATTAGAAAGAAAAGTGTGACACAATTCTTATCCAATTACTTAAAATTAACTTATTGTATATATCACTTAAAAGTAACACATACAAAATTTAATGCTTATTTTGATAATTTGCATGGTTTTTATAATTAAGTTCGTATTGTAGTCTTACCATTAAAGTCCGTTATTATTGCATACAATACATTGCTATTGTATGGGGAAAGATGAAAATTTTATATATATATATATATATATATATTTTTGAGATTTGGTTGGCAAATATTGGAAGATTGAGAAGTTCTGCTGTAAGCAGCTTGGTAGATTTCGTCTTTTTTTCTTCTGACCATAGAATTAAAATAACTCACACAATTTCAAAGTATTTATTTCTAAGACCATTGCTGATACTTTTATTTTGCTCATTAAGTTGAAAAGACGTTGTTTATGTAGAATAAACAATAACTATCTTATTATATATTTTTTGCCAAAGGTACTAAATCTTCCAACAAGAATTTATTCAAATTATCATGAAATCGGTGGAAAATTAATTGAAATATATCTTATTTAATTTTTTTTCAAACAGTCAATTTCAAAGTAACGATGTTGATGAGTCAAAACTATGTGGTGTAGAAAGTTTGTCACACATATCCAACCTATTCTCCCTATCTATCTCCATGTGAGTTTTTCTTATTTCCAAAACTCAAACAATAGTGGGATAGGAGAATTAGCAGCACAAGTTCCTCATTCACACATTATAGAGATGAAAAAACAATTTTTTACGCAATCTACTGACTTCTACATTAATGACCTTCAAAATGTCAAGAAATGTATGACTTGGAATGGTAAATACGTAGAAAAAGCTTCGAAATAACAAATAAAAATTTTGCCTCTATCTAGATTATTTTTAATAACAAAACTTCATGATAAACAATTTTATATATAAAAATAGGAATTAAATACGATCCATTATATAACGTAAAATAATTAAATTTGAAAATAGGGAACTTCTGATCAAACAACCCAGAGACGCTTTGAATCCTAATTCTGTCCTATCTAAAATCATTTCACACCCCAGAGAATAATGATCTCATTTAAATATATAGATAATTCCGATTTCTAAGCTAAAATGATGAATGTAGTTTTCCTCAGAAGAATATATAATATTCCGCTTGAACTAGTTTAGCTTAGAGAGGTTTATTGGCTATAGAATTCTGGGTTTAGAACTATTATCGCATAACAAGGAGGACATTTGAATAATATTTCTCGCTCCTAATTTTCACACCACATAAAGAGATAATCATGAGCCATATTTGAGCTTGATATTTCCTTTGTCCTATACGACTGCCTTCTGTAGTCTCAGGATATGAATCAGGATCAGGAAACGTATGACTTGGAATGGTAAATACGTAGAAAAAGCTTCGAAATAACAAATAAAAATTTTGCCTCTATCTAGATTATTTTTAATAACAAAACTTCATGATAAACAATTTTATATATAAAAATAGGAATTAAATACGATCTATTATATAACGTAAAATAATTAAATTTGAAAATAGAGAACTTCTGATCAAACAACCCAGAGACGCTTTGAATCCTAATTCTGTCCTATCTAAAATCATTTCACACCCCAGAGAATAATGATCTCATTTAAATATATAGATAATTCCGATTTCTAAGCTAAAATGATGAATGTAGTTTTCCTCAGAAGAATATATAATATTCCGCTTGAACTAGTTTAGCTTAGAGAGGTCTATTGGCTATAGAATTCTGGGTTTAGAACTATTATCGGATTACAAGGAGGACATTTGAATAATATTTCTCGCTCCTAATTTTCACACCACATAAAGAGATAATCCTGAGCCATATTTGAGCTTAATATCTCCTTTGTCCCATACGACTGCCTTCTGTAGTCTCAGGGTATGAACCTAACATTTAAATTGGGTGACGTCATACAAGCATTTGATTTGATTCCTTATTAATGAATTTCTTTGAAAACAAGCTAGGACAATAAGCGATGACCCTCATAATTTCGAACCAAGATCAAATGAGGAAGATGACACCAAAATTAACTCCCCACTATGCAAACTCCCATACACCCCAGCGTGAGGAGTTTAAATTTCGAAAAAAACCCTGCTATAGAAATAGTGATTCAAAGGCCATTGATTTACCTCATTCTACAAAGAATCGACAGAACGAAGTTCATTTTCTTCGTTGCAGATAAAAAAAAAATTCCCTCTTGTGAGCAATTAGACTTACAAATTTGAAACGGAAAACGTGTTTGGTCTGTTGAGTAGAGATAGATTAAGAATGGATTTAGAGGGAATCGGTTTCAAAAGAGTCCAGGGGCATTGTAGATTTAAAAAATACCTTTTTTTTAACTGTTAGATTAAAAAAGTTGAAATTCGGTAAGCATATTACTTCTGTTCAATAGAAATACACTAAGGGCGGGTTTTACTGAAATCGACTCCTTAGACGGTTTACGAGGACGTTATAGACAGAAATTTCTATTTTTGAACTTATAGGCTAAGATACTTTCAATTGGGTAAGCATTCCTTCTATTGAATATATATCCCTAGAGAGATACGAGAGCGTTATACAAGGTGTGACACACACAAAAAAAAACAAGACTAAGTGTGTAGCTTGAAAAAAGAGTGGAGTTGACAACAACTGTTTTGGTGACGTCATCCCACACACCACCTCTATCCATATGGCTAGTTTCACTTTAATCGATCACGCCAGTTGGGAGAACAGCGTCATTGAGTGAATACGTTCAACTGCCTTCTGCCAGAAAAATGTCAAAACATCAAGTTTCTTGAGAAACTTAAGAAATACGCCACGAAAACATTTCAAATATTAACCGAGGCTTATGGAGATGAAACCTTGTCTTGTGCACATGTGTTTGAATGGTATAAGTGGTCTACAGGGGGAAGGGTCAGTGTAGGTGAAGGTGAACCTGCTTGGCGCACAAGGTCAGCGATTACAAATCAAAACATCGCCAAAATTCGTGATATGAGTGGGTTCTCACTCACATCAGTAGCAGACTTTTAATCAACACTACTGCACTGAAGTACTAAAAAAACTAAGTGAAAAAGTTAGGGAAGAAAAGGCCATAATTGGGGAGTGATGAAGGGCTGCTGCACCACGACAATACACTCACTCACACGGCCCTATCGGTCAAGCAGTTTCTGACCAGCAAAAACCTTACTATGATGATGAATCCTCCTTATTCACCTGATTTTTCCCCCTGTGACTTTTTTTTAATTTCCTACAGTTAAATCTTGAATAAAATGAACCCATTTTACCTCAGTTAAAGAGTTTCAAGCAGAAACGGAGAATCTCATAAAAGGACTTTTAAAACCCTCGTTTCAGAACTATAATCAGCAATAGCAGCACTTAATGCAGAAATGTGTGAATACTGAAGGGAACTACTTTGAAGGTGATACTGTCATGGAGAACTGATTCTATATGTATGAACGAGTCTCGTTTTTTTTCAATTTCTACTATTATCTCACTCTCTCTCTCTATATATATTTATATTTCTTCTTCAAATTTTCAATCATTAATAAAATACTTTCTATTCATCCAATCAAATTCAAATAATTTTTTTAAACAAGTAACGTATGGCACTTGATGTTAATACAGATTTTTCGACTATTAGTATATTAATTACGGGTTAATTGACTAAATTAATTACCGGTTTTCGACACCAACTTAGATTCGTCTCCATTGTTCTAACAATGTAACTGTTAAAACAATGACAAAAGTTGGCGTCGAAAACCGGTTTTTCAGCCAAACTAGCCATACCGAGTGTGCATTGTTACAACAATGCAGACAATATATATATATATATATATATATATATATATATAATAGACGTTGGCCGTTGACATGATTTCTTTAATAATATGATCGCTATTGTTGATGGTATATTTGGCTGGGATTGACGAGGCATTCCGGTGATTAATTAAACATTATTACACATCATTAAACACATAAAACATCACAAGGACGACACATAACAAAGAAAACGAATGCACAATGAGCTGCAGCCGGCTACATGTTTACGCAGACAAAATACAGAAGCGAAAAAGGAGTTGGTCTCCAGGAATCTCGCTATTTACAGGCCTCTCAAATCACATGATCTGAGTGGGTAGCTAGAGGTAGTTTAAAATACTGCCGTTAGGCGGCTGGCTTAACTTATTACTAAAACGTTGGTCCTCAAGAGATGGACCATTGGTAGTTAAAAGTTATTTTAAAGGATTATATTACTGGGAATTATTACACACACACACACATATATATATATATGACAGGCCCCATGATTCGCTGATAAAAAGAGGAAAGCATCATCTCTAAAATAACTTCTTTATTATTCTTCCAACATATTAAATCCAACATGGTGCCGCTTTGGCGCTCAACCGAGTGGAATAAAAAACAACATCGTAGGGAGGAGTCACCAGCTATCTTTTCGCTTACGCTCTCTCTTTCCGTCAGCGCTCGCTCTACCCTTAAGTAGTCTTATTTACCCTCAACTCCCCACGCGATTGTTAAGAGTTCGCTCTATTTCTATTTACTATTTACTTAATTCTGAAGCTAAACTTTCCAGACCTGATATACATGTAAATGTATCTCTTGTTCAATAAAATACTTTCTCTTCATCCATTCAAAGTTGGAATTGACTTAAATTATTTTTTATATTACTAGTTGTGTCACACTTCATAGATAAAAAAAAAAGCATTTTTGACCAATTACAATTAAAAACTTGGAATTTGGCAAGCATGTTACTTTTAATCAGTAGAGATTCGCTAAAGGTAGTGTTTGAGATAATCGACTATGAGCGGTGCTACAAGGGCATTTTTGATGTAAACATGTTCTTATTTCAGAAACTCAAGTTCTGTCCTTTTTTTAATCAAGAAGCGAGGGCTGTAAGAATAATTTTCAGTACAATCGAAGGCTCAGTACTAGTATTTAGATAATAATAACCTAAAAAAAAGAATGTATAGTCTTTTAATGTCATGAAATTCCCATCAAAGTGGGTGGATAACGTTTAGTAATTATGTGTATTTATGTGGGAAATATATCAAGGATTCTACATTAAGCATAAAGAAATGCATTTTATGAAACTAGAAATATATTTTTTTACAAGAAATTCTATAAATTTATTACGTTTGTGACAAATTACTCATATTTGTCTCACAAATTTCATTCTATTTATTTATACAGAATCTTTGTAAACGCAAATGGAAAAGATTATAGACTTTTAAGTAAAATCCGTATTTTGTTACATATGAGCTAAATTTTGTTTAAGATCACTTTAAAGGTCAAAAAGCTTAAACAGAGCAATGAATAAGAAAATAATTTAATTTAGAAATAAATCCTCTGTGATACAATACGTTGTTGGTAAAAAACAGTAGGGTAGAAATTTGCGGATTAAAATTTGCAACTTAGCTTCACAAAAATGAAGCTTAAATAAATAAAACTTCCGGTAACTTACATGTACTATTATTACGGTACAGGAAATTCTAGTAGAGTAAAACAGATATTAAAACGGAATGGGAAAATAACATTCTATCTCTACTTTTCTATTTCTATCCTACTCGTAAAGCACATTATCTCTTTTTGCTGTAAGTAAAATGAACGAAAAATTCAATTGTGTTCTTCGTTGATCTGTTTTATCCTTGGAACGTTTTTTTTGCAGGTGTGTAACACTGAAAATTCCGCAGAAATTCCTGCGCATCTCTAGCTGAGCAAATATCTTATTTTTTATATATATAAGCCTGAATGAGCTCAACCACAGTAACTGGAGAAATGTAATTTAATTTTCTACGAACGATTGGAAAAGATTGCAGGGGAAATAATGCTATATTTGTGTAGTGCCTTTCATTTAATAAAAAAACATTTTAAGCTCATGCCTCCGGTTCTTTGAGTAGGAAGTTTCAAAACAAAAGAAAATGATAATAATTTTTCGAAGTATTTTCAGCTTATATTTTTAGTAAACATTTGTAATTTCATAGATTTAATAAAAAAAATATCTTCTTCGTACCACAAAAATTTTCTAAACATGTTTTTAACTTAAGTCGAACTCTTACATATCCACTATGAAAGTCATATAAATATATGTGTGTGAATAATAAATGAACAGTGAAAATAGCAATAACAAAAGAAATAGCCGTAAAAGATAAATTTATTAACTTATTTTAAATATAGGAGAGTGGTTGTTTTTACGCCTATTTTCTATAAGAAAAACTTAAAAGAAGAGACAAATCCCACATTCTCTCAGGTAGGGAATTGTAATGTGAAGAAAATAATAGAGATGTTGTGAACGTGATAAAATGTAGGATAATAGTAGGTATTTTTAGACAGTGGTTTTAGGGAAATATTTAAGATTTGAATTTAAATAAATGCTTATTCAATCAATGTTAAAGTGTAAGATTTAAAATGTTTCAAGAGAACTGAATTAAAAGCTTTAACACTCATTTAAAATGTGTTTTACAGTGAGTAGATATATACATAATGATTAAGCATAGATGGATCTTTTCCTTGAAAAAGATGACCAATATAAGGAGTTTGTGCTGCGAGTTGTTTAACTATGCGTCAGCTCGTCCACACATCGGATCCTCATAGACACCGGAGCTCTACTCCAGGATTCAACAGAAACAAAGCTATCCACGAAATCGAGATCATGGCCACTCCGATATATATATGGCGGCACTTTATACTTAGTACTAAAATAATTATATAGTACGTGTATTCAAACTACATTTACTTGAGAAACTCTAATATGTATCTATCTATCTAATCTATGTATATATATATTATTAATTTTCAGCCATTTTTATTAATTAATTTGTTTAAATGTACAGCTCTTGTTATACAGCTCTGTTCTATTCCTTGTACATATTCATGTACTGGAAATATCAATGTTAAATTTTTGGGACTTAAAATTTACGTATTAAGTTAGTGTTCTGTATGCTTTGACTGTACTTTGAATACTACTCGTACTTTTTATACATATCATTTTATTTATTATTAATATTTTTGTACAGAGTGTGCAAGCTATAAAATCACTAATAAATTTAAGAAGGACTAACTTTAAAGCCTAATAAAAGATAAACTATCTAACTATTTATTACAATTATCTTATAAAACAACACATTATTAATATTACTTATCAACCTTTTTTTACTGATTGTTACTATTAGCATAAAGCAAGTATAAAAATAAAATACAAAATTCCATGTTACATGATGCGACAATCATATTTCAGTTAATTCCATGACAAATTAAAGCATAAATCAGGAAACTTCAGATTTTACTACCTGTAGTTAGAACTTATATGAAAATATTTATTAAGAGTTCCAGTTTAACTTTCTCTCCCAAACTTTCTATTAGTATTGTAACGAAAACAAGTAGAATATTTCAAAAATGGAGTCTATTTTTAGACTTATACATGAATTATTTATAGAATTATAAAAATAGCTAATATACACTAAAGAGTTCAACTGGATTAGCTTCCAAGAACTAATTAGAGTCCATTAGAAAATGTTTATGCGGGTTTTATCTCTGAATGAGTATTTCGATTCTATTAAACACAGTATATAATAGGCTAGTAAATTCCAGAATTGTTCTGTAGACTTAAATAATGGTAAATCCATTAATTTCAAAATTATTAATAACTTTAAAAAAACAAAGTGTCTCTGAATTTTGAATTTGAACAGGTTCAGATTCTGTAGAATATTTTAAATCTAAAATTAACTTATAGAGCTCGGTTTGCTTTCACGAGGGCTTCCAGTTTCGCAGAATGTTTATACTGCTTCGTGTAAAGGTTGCCAGAAATATTTCATGTACGTGAACGAAATTGAAATAGCCTTAATTTATTCAGAAGGCTGTCATTAGCGAGTTCTAAAAATATTTTCAACGGAAAATCGTTGTCTATTTTTAGAACTTTATTAATAGACGAGATTGTAATGTTAAAGCGATGAATTTTCAACGGTAGAAATATTCTTCCATCTACTGGTCGTTTGTAAACTAAATCCATAAAATTAGTCCATCCTATTAGTTTTTATTATGGCAAAGAGTTGAATCACATTGAAGTGTGCTATTTCAGGCTTATGTCTAAAACTTAAGAGCGTCAGAATTTGATAAATTAAGAAGGGG
This sequence comes from Trichonephila clavata, assembly GCA_019973975.1. NCBI lineage: Eukaryota > Metazoa > Arthropoda > Arachnida > Araneae > Nephilidae > Trichonephila > Trichonephila clavata. Next base: position 55,072 of record BMAO01000063.1, read on the forward strand.
AAGAAATAAGACAGGAGGACACTTACCTACCTGTAATTTATTTTGATTCTGAATGATGCTTAAAGCACTTCATATTATTTTTGCTAAAAAGTTCAACTTAATAAACTTGGTGCCTTCAATAATAAATGTCAGAAATAAATTGATGAAGGGGATGACGTGATGTAGGATGAGAGATGCTGCTCACTTTTTTTTCCCTTCACAATATATACTTCAAAAATATTTTTCAAGAAAAACTAGTAGATTTTTTTTCTTGCCTAAAAACTCTTACGCATTAGAAAAAAAATGGAATAAATAAACCTGAGTTTGGCTTGAGATTCAAGTAAAAAATATAAGGCATAAAATACTACCTATAATAAGAAAAGCGCTAAAATAAATTCGATAATTAATACAAAATCGTTGTAATATTAGAGCGAATGAAACATATTTTAACAATATGAATATCAGTTAAATTTTAGATAGAAAGTATCCAAATACCAATATTAATAAGTTACTCATGAATATTTTGAATAAATTTCTGAAAAATTACAAAACACTTAAATGTAATTGATACTACATAAACTAGTCAGAATTGTAAAGTTATTTCACAAAAGTATAATATTTACATGTAAAATATACATGACTTTTGCCGTAAAAAGTGCAGCATTATGTCGAAGTATCCAAATGTCGTGTAATTTACATCATCTGGATAAAACACGCAAATGATTGAAATTGTAGTGTGTATACAGATTTGTGCTAATAGGGCTATCTATAAACACTTTTTATATTGGAAGAACAAAGGGTTGATTTTAAGTATTGAAATTGGGTTCCTCCATTGTTTTTTTCGAGAGATCGTTGAGAAATTTCCTTATACCACATAAAAAATGCTAAGGTTAGTAGAAACACGTTACTGAGTTTGTTGTGAATTATGGACCAGGTGGTCTGAGTGGGTGGAGAGTAGTTGACACCACCCTCAGACCCCACGTGGTCTATCTCGACAGAAACCATATGTAACGGATTCTGTCTCAGGGAAATCTTGAACTGGGCTTCGGCATAACTAGATGTGCTGTTGTTTACTCGTATATTTTAAGTCTTAATCATCTTGGTTTCGGCGTACCAGGTGCCGTTGTTTACTAGGATTTTTACCTCGAATATTAGAATTTATTCCATTTTTTCAATCTAATATTTGTTTCGGTTTAATTTGTTAAAGATTGTTAAGTTAGTTGTTGAAAGTTATTGTTACCAATAAATCCAGGAAAAAAGACAATCCTAATTATTATTATTTTATAACACCACACATATACCACAGTATTAATTAGGGTTTGACATTTGTTGGATTTTGACTTATAAATATTGTGGATCATCATCCTAAGAAATCTGTGCACGTCAAATTCATATTCAATGATGCAAATAAGGAATGTGAAAATGTGTACAGGAGAGATAATTCAACCGATGAGAAAAATTGGATTAGCCTCACCTCATCCCCAAGTGTAAAGAATGCACACTAAGTACATGGAAATGACGGGTCGCATCATGGAATAGAGCCATAGGGCAAGAAATAGGGTCTATATCATACAATTTGCATCAACCCATACCACTCAATGTTATCTGCAGTGTAAGGTAATTTTAACAAGATGTCCATTCCTGTAATTACTTTTGATGGATTTCCCAGGTATTTTCTCCTGTAATAGTAAACTGAACACGGGACAAAAAGAAAATGATCTGACACTGTCTTTCGAATGAATTATGATTCTGTCTACAATACCACAACACTCATATTTGAATCTGGTGGCACCGTGAAGAGTGATTGCATGATTTTGAATCATGCATCACCCTAGAAATCCTTCATTTGGTGTCATATTTTTGAATGCCATTGAATATTGCCAGTACATTTAAATTATATATTCCCAGTACATTTAAAAGCTACCGATAAGCATCTCTGAAGCTTTAGAGTCTTCCCTTACCTTCAAAGTTTTCCAGCATTCAAATTTCAACGAGATATTACTATATTGTGGCTCATAGCGTTTAGTAGCATAGTTCATAGCATAACATCATTGTCTATCAAGGTATACTGCTACTTTACCCCAAGCGACCGTCTAATGATTCGTTTTTTTGAACATGTATTATCAATGACTGGGGAAAAACTACTTGCACGCAGCATAAACTTCTATGTCACACCAAAAGAATTTTTGAGGCAAGAAATTCTTTTATGTGACATAGAAGAAATATAACTATGAAAATTCACATACTCCAAGAACACATCTAAAGCCTTTTTTTTAATGCTTTGATGTTTTATATTAGTTATTGCCAGCCAAGACAGCAAATGAAAATACTGATTTCTTCGAGTTCCATCAGTCGAACAGGAATATTAATTCGATCATATCATCCTTATATTTCATATTTTTTACTGTACGAATTCAGTTTTGATACTTCTTGTTTTTTTTATGGCGCTGTAATTGGGAGACCAGCGGTACATTTTAAACTCGAAGTTCTTATGTTACTTTTAAAACTTGTTGAGTTAAATTTGACGAACTAATGATGCAATCATATGTAACATTGTGCCACCTTATTAATCTTACATTGTTGTATGCATTGTTGCTGGTTTGGTAACTTTATCATCATTTATATCCTGATAGATGCTGCTCTCTTGGCTGGCTGATAAAATAGCAAACTTTCGCTCACAACAATATATGTTAAATACTCTACCTCGCAAAAATTGGTAGTATGGAACGATGAGGGCTTTTGTTTTTGAAAACCAGCAAGGCCTTGAGGTTCCCGTAAAAGTAGTAGAGTAAACTTTGAAATAGAGGCCTGACTTCATACTTGTTATCCGATACTGACAGAAAGTTGTGAAGGTTACACTAGACAAGAAAATCCATAAATATAAAGTATTTTAGATTTTCTTTATTATACATGCATATATATATGTGAAAGTGAGCGCGTGTGTTTTTTGTACAAGCCATTATACATGCATAAATGTATACATACATAGATCACATCACGACACAATTTACAGCTCAAGTTAAAAGAATAAGGAAAGAAATACAAGCCTTCGTAAACCAGAAAGGCCTTATAGTAACTTACTTGAGACATTCTGCTTTGTATTTTGCATGATTTAGTGTACAATTTCAGCTATACCGATAAATCAATTTAAATGAAACATCGACAAAGAACCTTTATGGTTTTAAATGTTGAGATAAAAACTAAACTTCTTTAATGCCTTTTTTCCTAGTTAATAAAAAATATTAACTAAAACCAATTTAAAAATTCAGTTAGTTTTCTGATGTCATAATTAATTTGATTTTCCAATAAAAAAAAAGCTTACAAATTTATTCAAATGAAATGAGCTGGGATTTTCTTTGACATTCTAAATTTTATAAAACATTTAACATTTTTAAGTGTATATAACGTTTTATGAACTTTAAGAAATAAAATATTGCATAATATCATCTCTCGTATATCCTACCTCAAATTAACTAATGTCTATATGGCATCATTTTAATCAAAATCAGAATTAAAAAAATATTTTTCAATGCATTTTTAAAAATATATATATTTTTTTGCTACACACTGCCATTAAAGTATTTTTTGTCTTAAATAAGCCGCCAATCCATTGTTATCGCTTTAAATCGTTAATTACATTATTATTGGTTACAAATTCAACTATTCAGGTATTTTTTAACCATTAACAATTGCTGGCTCTTTTATACATTTCAAAAGTAAAGATTCGCTGTTGTGTGAAGAAAAGGGAAATAATTAAATTTTCCTCTACATACGAGTTTAAAATCTGAATTCGTTTCAAATAAAGAAAAAAAAATTAAAATTTTTAACCATCAAACATGACTTTTTTATTTATTTAAAAAAATAATACTCGACAATCGACATCGGTAACTGTTAATAAATGCACTTCTGGGAGAAAAACTAGTTTTACTTTTCCAATCGTTCCAAAAATTTCCTTTAAATTCTTCTTTGCAAGAACTCAAACTGTCACGAAAATACTGTGTTCAATCTCATTGAAGTACCTAGGGAATAACGTTTTTGTCCATTTCAGTGATTGAGTAAGAGTGTAGATCCAAGCAATCTCACCTCTCAGAAAGTCTGACATATACAATGACAACGAGTTAGCGCTTACTGGGAACTCGTATTCTTTAGAAACTTTTAGAAAAGGAGAAGACATCTAAACAGGTTTTCCGGGAAATGTTCTGATCAAAGATCGAAGAACGGGCGTGTGTGAATTCAACATTCCAAAGGGGAAAAAAGGTGTAAATGATTCTTTTTATGTCGTTTTCGAATGTTAACTATTTAAAAATTCCAAGCATTAAAAAAAGAATCATATATTGGTATTTTTAAGTTAAACATAATCTTAAAGTACTTTAAAAGGTACTTTAAGTACTTTTTAACTAATATTTTATTTCAGCAATTGTTTCAATAAAATGAAAAACTGAATATGCGAAATTTATTAAAATACAACTTTTATTTACTTGTTTTTTAATTTATTTTTTACATGATCGAATTTCATTTTGCTTTGAGAGGCACAATTTTTTCAATCCTTATTATCCTTATTTCATTCAAACTATTCTTATTGCATAATATAAATAACAAAGATACTTCAAAAAATGTTAGTTTAATTAGTGCCTTTATCGCGAATTTATAAGAAAGGCCTTTTTTTACGATATAGTGTTCCCTTCTTTAAACATCAAATCCATTCATCATGTATCATTTTCATCATAGTTTATCTAATACAAACCATTGGTTTTATCATGTAGATTATACAAATCCCCTTGCTTACTATTTGAATTTAAAAACAACTATATCTGTGTTTTCATTTGTAATTAAAAGTTCATGTTTCTTCCTATAGTTTTATTTTCGAAAATACAAGATAAACCACGATGTATTAGAAAATGTGCCTTTTTTCTTTTCCTTTAAGCAACACGCCTATTACGATAAATAATCAACACATTTAGTATTTTATGAAATATTGTGAAGATTGTGTTAAATTATTGACTTCGACATACTTAGCATAAAAATGAAGTATGAAACCCTTTGAAATGGGAAAAATATTTAAAATAAAATTCATTCCAAAGTTCTTGATGAGATACAAGGTATGTTGAAATAAAGTATCTGATCTTGAATTTTCCTGTGCATTGTAGAGATTCTAAAACGGAGCCACTGTGCATAGTAGAAAGTGACAGCTTAAAGCCCGAGTGTCTGAATCTTTTCCCTTCATTCCAGTATATCCCTCATTTCTTACAGACAGTTGAGTGAGGTGCTGTTTTTCGTATTCGTTGGATTTTTATTTCTCTAAAAATGACAGATCGACCTAAGCAAAGGTAATGCATCGCTTTTTCTGTCAAAAGCATGGTGATTTTCTAAGTGAAACATTTCGTATAAAATTCAGTAAGTGTTTGGAGACGATGCTATGAGGGTAACCCAAATTAAGGAGGAGTTTAACCGATTCAAAAGGAGCCTCTCTCAGATCGATAGAGAATGATCGACGTTTTCGAAGCCCCCAAACAACTCGAAATGCAGCTGTCGTTGAAAAGGTGAAAAATTTCATAATGAATGATCGTCGTTTGACAGTATGAGAGGAGACTACTAAACAAGCTGAGATCAGTACAGGTTCTATACATACAATTTTGTGTGATCATGTGGAGAGTGGCTGCGAAATCTGTTCCCAATTTTCTGTCGGCTGAACAGGAAGAACTCTGTGTAGCAGTTGCACAGAACCTACTGGACGCAATCAACGCTGAACCTGGCTTCTTGCGACTTTTGGCTGTTTCTGAACAGGAGAATTCCAATGAAAGGGTAATTTTTTCAAAGCACAGATAAAATAATGCAGAGCGTGACGGTGGAGTTGAACACTATACCAAAAGAAGCCTTACAGAGAAGTGTTTTAGGCAGTGACAGAAATGCTGGGTTAAGTGTATGAAGGCGTAAAGGGCGTACTTTGAATTTGATTAGGATATTAATCCCACAAAGTAGCTAAGACATGTTTTATGGCTAAAGTTTCGATACTTTTTGAACAGGACTTGTATAATAAAAACAATAGTCTATCTTTAAAAAAGAATATCGTCAAAAGAAAAAAAATGTAATAAAATTTTTTAAAAATTAAATAGAAACTGATTCATTAATTAACTAAACTAACTAAAATCTATAAAGAGGAGTAAAGTAAAAGAAAGTATATAAAGAATAATATTATAATAAATTTTCTTAATTTAAAACCATGGGGATGTTAGTAGTTATTTTTTAATTTAAGAAATATATTTACAGTTTATTTAAAATATGTATTCTGACGTAATATCTTTTTAAAAACATTTTTAATTGAATTTTTTTCAATGCAATTTAATTTTTATAAATCATCATTTCAGTACTATAAAAAATAATCTTACTTGAAGTCATACAAACTTTAAGTAGTTTTACTAACTCATACAGAAAAACTGAAAAAGAAAACAATTATCCATCTTATTTCAAATTCCAAAATAAATTTAATTCAGATTAACACATAAAAAAAGTTAAATTAGGGCAAAAAGATGCTTAAGAATGTAAGCATCATTATTTGTAAAGGAAGCGTCTCTATCAGCTGGAATTGACATGTGTTAAAGAGAGAGATATTAAATAATTGATAAATTAATTAATGTTGAACTCTGTCAAGAAACCAAGTTTGCACGCATCTAAGAGACAAAACATCCACAAGGCTGTATTATTATTAACAACATCGAAAAAAGTTGTTAAAAGAAAAATAGTGAAACACTTTATAGTGTGTGAAATAGACATGTTTATTAGCATAAAAAACTTCTCTAAAAAAACAAACGATTGCAAAAAATATTCGAAAGTTAAAAAATACTATTATTGTCAATACAAACAATAGCTTTTTCAGATACTATAATGAGTTATTGTTGAAGTTTTGTCTGAGAAATAATTGATATTTCTGTTCTAGAATGAAACTGAGTGTTTAAAAATTGATTTGCTTAGTACCGTCAGCATTTTTGGACGGTACTTTCATGCACGTTTAAAAGGTCTTTCTGGATGGAGAAGAGTATTTCATTTGTCCTTCAAAGTTAGAACAGCTTTTAAAAGATTCGTACTACTGTCTTTAACTGACATAATAATGTGAAGAAAAAACCAATAATATTACAGAAAATTACTCTCAATAATTCTCTAAATTCTCTCTAGTTTTGTTATAATTTATTTATAACAATATCTTATTAATCAATTAACTCTTATATTTTTCAAAATAGAATATTGTAAACGTGTTATTAAAATGTATAGAATATTTTTCGCTTATAATATCTTTTACTTCACATTAAATTATTTGTGCTAAGTTGCAATTATATTTCTGAGATGTTTCGAAAAATTAGTTTTCATATTTCAGTATTTTTTTTTACAAAAGCTTGTTTCAAACTTAATCAGTTATCTCAAAGATGACTGATTTTGTCTTGTATCCCCTCGCTCTAGAACTGCGCGAAAAGCTTTGGAGTTTAACCTAATTCTTAACCATTGTCAAAAAAGTGAAGGAATGTAAATATATTTGCATTCCTTCCCCACTTTCCTAACTTTTGCACCAAAATACACGAGAAATTTAGTCGACCGTTCTAATTTTTACTTTAATGTAATATTGTCTGAAGTTCTAAGACTTTCATACATAATGGCCTTTTGTAAATGAAGACGACTACTTTCAACTCAACTTGAACTCTGCTTGCCTTAACTGCCTACCTTCAACTGCTTCTTACTATATCCGATGGTTTCAAAGTGTTTGTATATATACAGGGTGTTGCCGAATTCGACCGACAAATTCAGAGAGGTGATAGTAGGCAGGACGGGAACGATAAATCACCATAGAACATGAGGTTGCAAACCTCGTTTAATTGGAATAATTCGTAAAATCGGTTATAAAGGAGTGATGGCTAGTGGAATGAAAAAGAGCAATAAGTGGTAAGGAATATATTTATTAGACGCAAGGCATGTTTACAATACGAGCAATGCATCTCAGCTCGACGTTAGAAATGTGACGACAAATGAGTGCCACAGGAATTGTTCGAAGTTGCGGCCGCGTTGGTCAAAGAAAGGCCGACACTGACAGGTGAAGGAATATCGGAAGTGTTCAAACCAATCCTGTATGTTGGCGATGTCATCTGAAGCGAAGATGATCTTTGCCGGCGGATCCTCTACTACTGTAGCCATCGGCGTTTCATTCGCAAGCGATTTCAGGTAGCATCAGAAGAAACATTCCAAGAGATTGAATTCCAGAGAGGTCAAGCAACCTCCTGAGAAAAGGAAGAATGGAAGAGAAGTGAAAAATTTACATAAGCTCAGGTTTCTTCAACCAACCACGGAGATCCAATTCCCTGCAATCGTTTGACCACTCCCCGCGTCTGGCTCATCGTTCTCTAGACGGATACTATTATCGTGATTTTCACTGATTGAAGTGTGGTTTGCGACTCTATGTTCTACGGTGATTTGTCATGCCCATGTTGACTACTATCACTTCTCTGAATTTGTCGGTCGAATTCGGCAACACCCTGAATAACATCATACACATTATTCTCCATTTTTAAGCAATCGGCTATTTTAATTAAATACATCTGAATAAAAGAAATCAAAGGTATGTCAATTTAGGACTATATATGTTTCAATGCAAGCTTTTCTCTTTATTTTTTGAAAAGTTTTTATTGATTTTTTACTTCAAAAGTATTTTACAAGGTAGCAATGCATTATCCAAAGATTTCGAAGAAGAAACAAAAGTTTGACATAAGATAATAGAAGTTTCATACGTGGACTTTCTGGTAATCCTTTAAAAAATTATACTTCATTTTTCTTAGAATTTATTCCATTACAAATGATCTCCAAACAAGTAAATGAATTATATGTTTATATAATTGGAGATGTACTAACAAAATTAGTGTAATAATTGTCTACTCGTGAGGTCTATCCTCTCTATCTCAGGTATTTTCCATCTTGGCATTTTGCATTAAAAAAACTCAACGTCTCAAATCAAAGTCGTCACTTAAAAGCATATAAATAGCCAGTGAGATAAGGAATATATATTATGTGGAAAATATCACCATGGTGGTACTGCCCGAATTGTAGTAGCTTGTTCCTGAATTATTGTCTGGAATTCTGATCATTAAATTATTCGAAGATGTGGTACCCGTCATTTCTTATTATCCATTTTGTCTTGTCTACATCTCACATAATCAGGCTTTGCGTTAAATGAATAAAAGTGAATTTTTTTGTGATTATATGTTTTTATCCTTTTGAGTCTGATTTTTAAATATAATCACTGTTTTTTAAGCCATTTCATATAATAACTAAAATAAATTGCTCTTGTTTTTGTAAAAATTAAAATATCTCTTGTCCAGGTCATTTAAAAAATGAGTAACACAGTAACACATAAGAACTGAAAAATTGTAAACTTGTTAATAAACTTTTGGTACAGAATGGGCCGCGCTTATGTTATTTTTATAAATTTTTACCAATCTTTTTCCCATTTTGGTTTTAATAATTTCTTTTTATTTTCTTAATTTTAGCATATTTTTCTTAGAGTGTACTAAACAAATCTAAAAACAACAAAAATAAAAAAATCCATCTTTTTTATAAAAAAAAAAGTTGTCGTAAGTAGTCGGACCTTAATTGAGACTTTAAATTCTTCAAAAAGATTCATTTCTGGAAATAGGTTTCATACATTTTCACCTAAATAATATGTTCTTCCCCTCATAATTCAAGCATCAAGAATAACTTTGCCTTGAAAATTGCTTCCTCAAACCACGGAATTCAGTGTTTAATATATATATATATATATATATAATTAAACATTACCTTCCTTATTTTCCCTGAAAATTAACCTATGCTAGAATACCTTTGTGACACTCATTGCAAAAGTTTAACTACTGAATTTTCCTACTACACGGGTGCTGATTAAAGGTATTAACAAAATAAAACCATGACTAAAGTTAAATTATGCTAAACACGCAAAGATCAACCGGGCGAAGTTCCCAAAGCACACGTGTGTAATTGAGCGAACAGTAAAGTGCGCACGCTTTCTCCTTTCTGTGTAATTTTCCAATCCCCAGCGACCCAGAATAGCACACGCTTAACAGTAACATTTGATCCAAAAATCTGCCTCTGGGGAATACATTTTCTCTTGTTGGAAATCCTTTTAAATGTTAGCATGCTACTTGTGGAGAGACACAACTACTTCACGTCTTAACTTGATAATGCAATAGACAATAAATGGGGAGTACAACATTCTGTTAATGGATTTATAACATAGTTACTCGAATACTCTCAGGACTGGAGAATTCGTAAGATTAAATCCTTTTAAAATGACGTGATTCCCTTCAGCATTTTGAGAATCCTTAACACATCAAGTAATTTAATTAATGTATAGCGATTTGCTGAATGATTGAAGAAGTCTTTTGATGAAAGAGAATTTTGAATAATTTATTTCATCATGACGAGAAGAAGTATTTCATATGTTAAGATTGAACATGCATATGAAAGAAGTATGGGATTCTTTATGAATATTTTATGAGTACTTGTTTAAAAAAAACATGCAACTATTTGTGCAATAAAGCCTATCACGTTATTTGGTTCAAGATTAAAAAATGTAAGAAAATGATATAAACTATTATTAATAGAATATGAAATTGGATTGAAAACAAATGTGATTATTAGAAGCAAATAGAAACAGAGCAGTTTCGTGAAATACACCAAGGAGAAACTATAAGAAATAAAATCTACGTTGCATTCATTCCTTTACAAAGTTTAAATTATATTGACATTTAGCTTAGAGCCAAATGTGCTTTAATATTTTCTTCAATTAAACTTTGATCAAATAATTTTGAAATGAAAACCAAGACAAATGAGCATCAAGATTTGTATGAGAAGGGGAATAGCAACTTCTACCTAAATTAAATTCTTTGAATTTAACATTAGTATTTAGAATAAGTTAAAGACTTTTGGAAAAAAAGTTGTAAAACATAAAGCTTACTGGCAACACATAAAATTTGACAAGATAGTGACATATATATATATATATATATATATATATATTATTAGTCTTCTTTTTAATTATTTACTGCTATATATATATATATATATATGTAAATTAAATTAAAAAATTTAAAATGCTAAGCAGAAAAATCACGATAGATGCATTTTCTCCGAATTTAGAAAATATGTGATTAAAAACAATTATTGATTTATTAAGCAATTAAGGTTTATTTTGAAATCCAAGAAGTTTAAATTTATTTCTACTCTTTTCTAAGATTCCCCAAAATCTGTTTTAAATGTTTTGATTTTTTTCATTATATTCTTACCTCAGGGTTTCAATGTTTTGAGACTTAACAATAAAATTAACGTTGTTTTTTTTATTCAATAAAACTTCATTTTATTTTAAATATTTCTTCATAACAAGCTTCAAAGATCTTTTCAAAAATTCATTTCATTTTATATGATGTTAATTTGCGCTGCCCTCTGAAGCAACAAAAGAGCTACTGGTGAAGACAATCTGATTCTGAACTATTGTAAAGTGACGAGAACGACACCTAAGCTGGCAACCCCTTCCTTTTACTTCCCCATCTTTCCACGGTCGTACTTTGAGCCTCGATCTATTTTACGTGCATTAACATCTCTAAGCGACAGGTCTTCAGTGACATTAGGTTTCGAACCCGTGACTCGACAATGCCAGCTACAATTTTGCGAGCATGAACATTTCAAAAGTTCATAAATTTTGAAATAGGAAAAATTTAGCAGAATTAGCTAGTATTAAAATGTTAAAATATTAATTCATAATTTTTTATGACGGTTAATACATTAACTTATATATTTTAATTAATTTCTTAGATTGTTATTTTACTTATTATACACCTTAATAAATTATTATATACTACACAGGGGTGGGCAACTGGTCGCCCGCAAAGAGTTTTTTTTCAGCCTGCCAGAGAATCGGAAAACCAAAAAGACAGAAAATGCTCTCTATATTTGGTCAACATATATTTGTGAGCAAAGCTTTTTTTTTTTTCTGGATGAAGATCAACAAAAATAAATATAAATGGTAGTTGGTGGTCATTAAACTGCAGGTGATGATAAAAATTTCAATAAAGAGAAGCAATCTCATTCTTGATTTAAAAAAAAAATAACACACACACATTCAAAAAATTTTTCTCACTAAACTGAATCTAAAATTAAATGAAATTGAGCAGCTATAGATGTGATTTGAAATTAGCACAGTAAATAAATTGAATAAAATTTGCCACTATTTTAATTAACTTACATTCACTGATTTTTTGGTACACTTTTTCTGTGAAATACTAAGTTAATTAATGAATTCAATATATTTTAAATATGTGTAACTCTCTGGTATCCTCCGCTTCCTCAAAGTAGCCCTCGAGCCAAAATACAAGGTGTGACACAAAAAAACGAGAGTAGTGTGTAGCTTGAAAAAATAGTGGAGTTGGCAACAACTGTTTTGATGACGTTATCCCACACTCCTTCTGTGTCCATGTGGCCAGTTTCGCCTTACCGATCACACCAGTTGTCAGTTCTGCGTCATTGAGTGAACACGTGCAACTGCATTCTGCGGGGAAAATGTCCAATCAACATTATGATTTTTGTCAAACTTAAGAAATCAATCACGGAAACACTTCAAATATTAACCGAGGCTTATGGCGATGAAACTTTGTCTCAAGCACATGTGTTTGAATGGCATAAGTGGTTTTCACGGGGAAGGAACATTGCGGATGAGAGAGGATGAACGTGCTGAGCATCCAAGGTCAGTGATTACACACCAAAACATTGCCGAAATTCGTGATGTGAGTGTGTTCCCACTCAAATCAGTAGTCAGACTGTTAACCAATGCTACAACATTTAAGTACTAAAAAGACTTCGTGAAACAATTATGAAAAAAGACCATAGTTGGAGAGTGATAGATGGCTGTTGCACCAAGAAAATACACCTGCTCACTTGACCCTATCTATCAAGCAGTTTTTGACCAGTAAAATCATTACTGTTATGAGAAATCCTCCTTATTCACCAGATTTGGCCTCATGTGACTTTTTTATTCCCTACAATAAAATCCTGCTTAATGGAAAACCACTTTACCTCAGTTGAAGAGGTTCTGGCAAAAACGGATAATCTCCTGAAATGCCTTCCAAAATCCTCGTTCCAGAATTGTTACCAGCAATGACAGCACCGAATGCAAAAACTGGTGAATGTTGAAGGGAACTACTTTGAAGGTGATAATGCCCCACTGAGAACTAATTCTGTACGAACAAGGATTTATTGGACCAATCTCGTTTTTTTGTGTCACAACTCGTAGTTTCCCACCCCTGTACTACACAATTATACTCGAATTTAATATGTTTTAAAAAGTTATTGTCTTAAATATTGTTAGCATAAATAAAAAACAAATTGTATTGATTTTTTGTGAGTGATTGTCTTAAGCATTGAGTAGAAAAAAAGAATCTATAACAAAGGTAAAAAAAACCTTAAATAGACCTCACTGCATTACAGAGTGATCTATGGAAGGTCAATAATCGAAATACTAACTTTGGTGCTATCTTCATCATTGGGAATGAGAGATGATACAAATACAAACTAAAATATTACCAGCAAAAAGATTTCATATGTATCTTGCGTAATTTGCCACCAAAGGATTTTGTTTTTGGAAAATGTAAACGCGAAAGAGGTCTTTCGTAACTCAATTAAAAAAGCGAACAATTTTCAATTCACAGCAACAAAAAAAAATACTTGTGCTGGTTTCCGTAAGTAAAATATTTTTTTCTATGAGTAATTAATAAAACTACTTATGTTTACGAAATTAAAACCAATGACGTGCAATGGCTTTCATAATTTGAGTTTCCTAAAGTAGTTAATTAGTATATTTAAGTATTATATTTTCCGGAATTTTATATTATTTTGTTGATGCTTATGATATAAATTATATAATGAAAAATGATCAGGAAGTTATATAACAATTTTAATTTATTAAAATGAATTCAATGCCATATATTTAAATTATTTCTTACACAACATTTTTAACCTAGTTATAAATACAATGAACAAAAATCTAAAATATATTTACATTTAACCAAAATGTTATGGTTTTTTCTCCTATACCAAAATGTGGCTGCGGTAGCCAAGTGGTCTAGACATCGGATCATGGCTAGCGTCCCAGTACCACTGAAGACCCGCCGTGTAGGGGCACGATGCACGTTAAATTTGTCGAGAGCTCAAACGTCCTCCCGTTGGTGTGGTGTGGTAGTTAGGAGAGGGGGTGCCAGCTCAGGTGTCATCCGTGTCACTTGACCATGGTTCAAAATTACGCGGACCGTCGCCAAAGGCCTTCGTGTAGCTGAACAGTACGACGTAAATATTCACTCACTCACCTTATACCATAATGCTAAATGAACTATTTCTTTATATATAAAAAGGAAAAATTAATTATCTATGGAATATCTTGAAATTTTAAAAACTCTATATATATACATTTTATACATCGATGAATCACAACGTTGAACATTTTCATGAAAATTTAAACATTTTTCTATCCGAAAATGTGCTCCTCGTTTGGTGCAAGTGCTGGTACATTTGGCATAGACAAATTAACAAAATTGCATTTAAAACATTATTTTAATTTGTTTTGGAAATAGATAAGCAATATTCTTTTGAAGACGCTAAGAGATTATATATACAAATACATTTAAAATATTTTTTTCTTGGTTTTTATTCTCTATAAAAGTTTATTTATGTAATCTGTGTCTAAATATTTAATTTACGATGACAGCAAGAAAATATAGTGTGTTTACACTTTTTGTAAGAAGTTCGCCTTTTTTACAGCTTCCGCACTGGCACATATGCATTGGCTTTCACGTAACCAAATAACACCGTTTTCGTTGAATCACATATCATTGAGAGTACTTATTTTTTTTATGTTGATTAAAAACTAAATACGCTTTTTTTATACCTGTTTCCCATTTCTCAGTTTGAGAAATTCTCCTTAGAATGTATTTTCCAACATATAATTTATTTGTAAACAATACACATATATATGTTGTTGTTGTTGCTTATGCCACCTTTCTGACGTAGTCAGATCGAGGCTCACGGAATTCATCATGGCAACGGGCTAGAGATACGTCTGTCATTAGCCTAAGCTTTAAGCCCATGAAGGTGACAGCACGATTTTGCTCACGATAGATGGCGACACCATTAGGACCCACAGATTTAACGAGCACGTGCTCCGTTTGTACTCGGTGAGTATTTGGTGGCATCGGGCATCGAACCCAGGCCTTCCGGTCTGGCGTCCGATGCTCTAACCACTAGGTTACCCACGGCCCACACATATATATGGATATAGTAAACAAATACCAGTACCATTTTCTTCTTTTAACAGCAATACTAGGCCTATCGCTGCCCCACCTGGTATAGTGGTCATGACACTCGGCTTGTAATCGAGTGGACACGAGTTCAAATCCCAAATAAAGCATGGATGTATCTTCGGAAAAGAAGTCGGACTTTTAGCATACGAGACCTACTTCGGATCCAGCTAGAGGTGTGGGAGGAAGTGAAGGATGACTCGCCATAATACTTTTCAAATATTTATTCAGTACACTAATTATCAACAGATGCAATTCAAGTATTCAAACCAGATGAGATGTTCCAATCAAGAGCAATAGGGGATTTAACTAGGAGAGACGCTAACTTTGAGAAGACTTCTATGGAATTGTTCCTCCTTTTATGGATCAATCCACTACTCTAATAGTTGAGGTACAATTTAGCTATGGCGACCCATCGTCACTTAAATATCTTCCACTATTTAATGCCCGAAACGCTCTATCACTGTTTACTAATATCTGATCGTCAGATATCTTTCCTCGTCGTTAGCTTCTCTATATTTCAAAATCTCCAGGTAACTCCGTCTATCCATTTATTCATGTATCCTTCTATTCATATCGCTCTAGCTAGAAAACTTATAATATATATAACTGACCAAATCTGCATATCACGGTTTCTTCTTCCCAAAAGGTTGGTTGTGAGTGATAGCCCAAAGGTTTCCCAAGAGGATTAGTAGAAGGACGCTTATATATCTGTCACAACTTTCGCCTGAAATGGATTCCAGTCTCAAAAGGAAAGCAGCGCACCCCCTTCTGTTCTATGATGGAATCATTGTTTGTAATAAAAGTCTATATTATTTTGTGTTTATATTGTATGTTTGTTTATATTGTATTGCGGCCTTACTGTCCTTGTTTCTCGTTATATATATAAATAAACACACACATATATATATATATATATAATTTTTAATTTTGTACATTTTTTATTTTCATGTAATTCTTCTTTATACATGTAATCATTGTTTGTAATAAAAGTCTATATTATTTTGTGTTTATATTTATGTTTGTTTATATTGTATTGCGGCCTTACTGTCCTTGTTTCTCGTTATATATATAAATAAACATATATATATATATATATATATAATTTTTAATTTTGTATATTTTTTATTTTCATGTAATTCTTCTTTATACATGTAATCATTGTTTGTAATAAAAGTCTATACTATTTTGTGTTTATATTGTATGTTTGTTTATATTGTATTGCGGCCTTACTGTCCTTGTTTCTCGTTATATATATAAATAAACACACACACATATATATATATATATATATATATATATAATTTTTAATTTTGTACATTTTTTATTTTCATGTAATTCTTCTTTATACATGTAATCATTGTTTGTAATAAAAGTCTATATTATTTTGTGTTTATATTGTATGTTTGTTTATATTGTATTGCGGCCTTACTGTCCTTGTTTCTCGTTATATATATAAATAAACACACACATATATATATATATAATTTTTAATTTTGTACATTTTTTATTTTCATGTAATTCTTCTTTATACATGTAATCATTGTTTGTAATAAAAGTCTATATTATTTTGTGTTTATATTGTATGTTTGTTTATATTGTATTGCGGCCTTACTGTCCTTGTTTCTCGTTATATATATAAATAAACACATATATATATCTATATATATAAAGGAGGAAAGCGACTCACTCACTGACTGACTGACTGA
This sequence comes from Trichonephila clavata, assembly GCA_019973975.1. Lineage (NCBI taxonomy): Eukaryota > Metazoa > Arthropoda > Arachnida > Araneae > Nephilidae > Trichonephila > Trichonephila clavata. Next base: position 72,131 of record BMAO01000063.1, read on the forward strand.
CTGACTGACTAATCACGAAATCTCTGGAACTATTCAACCTACAGACTTGAAATTTGGTAGACATGTTCCTTTGATAGAGTAGACATCAGCTAAGAAAGGATTTTCCGAAATTCGAAACGCAAGGGGCGTTACGGGGGGTTAAGGGCTTTAATAAGAATTCTTTCCATGTTTAAACTACTTGATGTACAATCTTGAAATTGGGTAAGCGGATTCCTTTCAGAGAGTAGAGATCCCTACAAAATGAGTTTGCTGAAAATCGACCCCCAAGTAGCGTTACAGGGGCTAGGTGGAATTAGAGATAATTATTTCCATTTTTAAACTATTTGACGCACTGTCTTTAAATTTGATATATAGATTCCATTCGTAGAATAATGATCAGTTACAAAACGGGTTTTGTGAAAACAGACTTCTAAGTGGCGTTGCGGGGGATTAAGGGGCGTAATAGATAAATATATCCGTTTTTAAACTACTTCACCTACCTGCTTGAAAATTGGTAGGTAAGTTTCTTTCCTGGAGTAAATATCCGCTACAAAATGGGTTTTGGGAAAATTGACCCTCAAGGGGTGTTGCGGGGGCGGGGGTTTAAGGGGCGTTATAAATTCCTATTTTTAAGTTATTAGACGTACAGTCTTGAAACTTAGTAAGCAGATTCCTTTCATAAGGTAGAGATACGTTAAAAATGGGTTTCGTGAAAATTGCCCCCAAGTGGCGTTGAGGGGACTTAAGGGGCGTTATAGATAATTATTTCCATTTTTAAACTATTAGACGCACAATCTTTATATTTGATAAAGAGATTTCTTTCATAGAGTAGAGATCAGCTATAAGAAGGTTTTGTGAAAACAGACCTCTAAGTGGCGTTACAGGGGAATAAGTGGCGTAAGAGATAAATATTTTCGTTTTTAAACTATTTGACCTACCTACTTGAAAATTGGTAGGAATGTTTCTTTCATGGAGTAAATATCCGCTACAAAACGAGTTTGGAGAAAATTTACCCCCAAGGGGTGTTGGGGGTTAAGGGCAGATATTAAATAATTATTTTTTTTTTAAACTATTAGACTCACAGTCTTGAAATTTGGTTAGCAGATTCCTCTCATAGGATAGAAATACACTGCAAAATGTGTTTTGTGAAAATCGACCCCTAGGTGGTGTTGCGGGGGTTCAAGGAGCGTTATTGATAATTTTTTTTGCATTTTTAATTAATTGGACGCACAGTCTTCAAATTTTGCTAAGCAGATTCCTTTCATAGAGTGCAATTCCCCTACAAAATGGGTTTTGTGAAAACAGACCCAGAAGTGGCGTTGCGGGGGCTCAAGTGGCGTTATAGACAATTATCCCCATTTTTAAACTGTTAGACGTACAGTCTTGAAATTTGATAAGCAGATTCCTTTCGTAAAGCAGAGAACCGCTACAAAATGGGTTTCGCGAATATCAACTACCAAGTTTAATTTCGGGAGATTAAGAGGCGTAATCGATAAATATTTCCATTTTTAAACTACTTGATCATCCTGCTTGAAAATTGGTAGGCATGTTTCTTTCATGAAATAGAGTTCCTCTAACAAAGAGTAAAATGAAAATTGACCCCCAAAGATGTTTGCGAGGGGTCAAGAGGAGTTACAGAAAAAAATTCCTGTTTTTAATTGTTAGACCCATATACTTGAAATTTGTTAAGCATGTTTCTTTTGTTGAATAGGGATCCACTAAGAATAAATTTTAAGGAAATCAAGTTCTGGGGGATTGCATGGAGTTACTGGGACGTATTGACAAAAAAAATTACTTTTTTCGAGCTACAAGGACTATAATAATGAAATTTGGTTTGCATTTTTCTTTTGTTGAATTGAAATCCGCTAAGAGCGGTAATTTTGGAAAATGGCTCTCAACGGGATTACGGGGATATTTATAGTAAAACTTTTGCTTTTTTCTGTTAGATTTAGACTTGAAATTTGGCTTGCATGTTCAATTTACGGAGTAGAGATCCACCGAAAATTGGTTTTGCGGGAATCCACTTGGTTTTTGATTTACAAAAAAGCAAACATCATCCTATGCTTCAATTTTAGAGATTTTTAGAAAATACAAATTAGATGAGTTCTGCCCTTTTTTTTATCAACAGGTGACAGTTACAGGTATAAGTATATTTTTCAAATCGATCGAATTCTTAATGCTAGGACTTAGATATCAATACTTTTTACATATATATAAGCAGTAAAAATTTATAAAAAATCATGAAATACCCAGCGAAGCGGGCGGGTAACAGCTAGTATATATATATATATATATATATATATATATATATATATATATAATTTTTAATTTTGTACATTTTTTATTTTCATGTAATTCTTCTTTATACCAATTTTTCAGTTTTTAATTTTATTTTTGTGTGTTCTGTACATTGGACTGTTATTGTATTTTAATTTTGGATCTCTGTGGGGAATAAAGATACTTGTCTCTTTATTGACAGCTGCATTAGAAATAAAAATGCCCATATCGATAACAGCTTGAAGGAAATAATTTTTCATTCAAAATGCGTTACGGAATCAAAAATCCAATGTCTTACCCAGGTGTACAAGTCCCAATTATTCTAAGAGTTGAAATTACACACATACACACACGCAGTGTGTTTGAAAATCTATCAATAATAACAAACAATAAATATTTTTTTTGTTTTTATAAACTATATTTGATTTGAGGAATAAAAAAGAGGTTAACGGTTCATTATATGAATGCTTTCTCTTTTTAATGTATGAAAGAAATGAATTCACGTGTGCAGCATGTAAGTAAAATAAAAATCTTGTGTAATCAAAAAGGTGGAGCTTTAACGCAAATTTGTATTTTATTTGGTCAAAATTAAATTTTTCTGATACAAGATGATGTAAAAGTTGCAGACTCTTCAACTTTCTTTCTCCTTTAAGTGCAAACAAATTTCAGATCTCTGCGAGACATCATCAGTTAAGGTAAAAAAAAAACTCTTTATGTATTTGGAAAGTGTCAAATTTGCCCCTTCAGCAAAGATAGATATGCAGGGTAAAATTGTGTTTGCTATGACAAGTACCTGCGTTTAGTGTACATTGACAGGATGTGCGAAAATTTCATTATATTAAAGGCCAAAGACTGGTTCATGTTCTATGAGAGAATATTGTAAACACATTATAATTCTGAAAGACAAATATTATTCTTATTAAAGCAGTATCTTTATTGATTATGCTTCGTAAAAGCCCTTTTAAAAAGCATATTTCCAAAATAATTAGTAATGCATACGCAACGTTTGTATTTTTGGGTATTTTAACACAATTTTTTTAAATGCTCTAGCATTCAATGATTCTTAAATATACCGTTTAGAAACACACAGGTATTACTGTAATACAGCTTATAAATCTAAATAAAATTGTACATTCAAAAAGATTAAATGTAAATTTTCATTTATACGATTTATTCTGTAAAATTACAAACATCCTCATTTCTCAGAGAATGAGAGTTATATTAACCTCATACTACAAAGCTGTACTTGGGCTCTTAACAATGAACCTCGTAATTATGAACCATGGTGAAGTGACACGGGTGACACTTGAGCTGTTCAATTAAATGACAACAGCTGTTTTGGACGCACTTTTAAAAATAATAAATGAGAGCTTCATAAACAAAAAGTTTATAAGTTTTACGGTTAGTTTTAATCCTATTTTTTTCTTTTTTTTATTCCATTTTTCTGGACTCAAGTGCAGTATAGGGGAAGGGGGCTTTGAATTTGGCGTTTTTTATGTAAATATCATGGTGAGATAACAATTCATTCTGGCTTCCGGACACCTATCGCTAAGTTAATTAGCTTGGCGATCGATTCTGATCGCCAAAAGAAATTGACATCTCCCCCCCCCCCTGTACTACACTTTAACCACTGAAACATGGTGTAATTTAACATCATTACTAAAAGTAATTTTTTAAATGTCGAACGTTTATTACGTTACATTTACTATATTTCAAATTCAAACTTTGAAAAATATCGCCAATTTGGCTAAAAACTTCTCTACTTCATCAATCCCAGAAATTTTAATACAAACTTTCTGCCACTTCTTAATGAGAGAAACTATACAAAGTCTTAGAAAACTGAGTGATATTAAAAGCTCTATGTTGTATTAAAAATTTAATTACTTTAATTAATTTGAGTTTATTATTTAAAAAAAAAATAATTCCATTAAAAGGCCATGTTTTGCACGAAATTTTTCACTTATACTGAACCTAGATATTTTATATGGAGATATTACTATGAAGATATATATATACTAGATAATACTATATGGAGGATACCATACAATGCCAATCACCGAATAAAATTAGGGAAATTTACGTAATACTCATATCATCTTGCGGTTTTCCTAATCCTCAAACCCTTTGGAATAAGTACAAATAGTACATGACGGAAGATATTTTACTACGATTGCCACAAGTGCATGCAGGCAGATATGACTTTCAATGAACACATCTACAATGAAACAATAGTAATAATTGAAAATAATGGTTGGGAAGAGAGAAAGAGAGAGAAACTACATGATTTTGGAACGATTCGTCCGTGGCAAGTCGACGAAAATGACTTCAATTATGAAATTGCTCGAGAATTAGATTACAATTTTATAGCATTGCAACATCAAGTAACATAATTAATCTCTCAATTAACTCCGGTGCAAAGTCATGTTTTCCATCAAGTGTTACGTAAAATAGAATCCGGTAGTGTTGCACTGTTTTTTCTCGACGTTTCTGGAGGAACCGGAAAGACGTTTTTGCTAAACATATTATTAATGTACATCAGAAAAAAAATCAGAAGATAGCAATTGATATGGCTTCTTCCGGTATAGCCACGACACTACTGACCGACGGCCTTACTGCACATTTCGCTTTAAAATTACCGTTGAATATTGCACATAAAGATTCCTCTATCTAAAATTTCAACAAAAATAGTTTGGGAGGCAGGATACTTAGACAATGTAAGCATTTAGTGCGGGATGAAAGTACAATGTCTCACAAGAAAGCTTTAGAAGCGTTAAATTGAACTCTTCAGGATTTACGAGATAATACAGATATTATGGAATGAATGGCATTTTTATTGGCTGGCAATTTACGACAAACTCTCCCTGCAATCCAGAAGGGTACACCGGCGGACGAAATCATAACCTGTATTAAATCATCAAGCATATGGACTAAAGTTGAAAAATTCATTTTGAAAACGAATATAATTACTACAAAATTGAGGCAGAATATACTTGGTGCCTCTATTTTAACAGGAGTCAGGAAAGGGAGAAGTGTTATCAAACCTCGAATTCAAAATTACCCCCCCCCCTGACCAACCGTTTCAATTCAAACCAGTTCAATTTCCATTCAAACTCAGTTTTGCTGTTACTATTAACACAGCGCAAGGGCTAACATTGTCATTAAAAATTGCAGGTAAACATTTCATTTGGAAAAGCTATGCTTTTTCCGTGACCAACTATATGCTGTCTGTTCACATGCGTCCAATGCCCGAAATGTTCGTATGTGTGCACCTGACAGAAGAACATTTAATATATTATACAGTTGCATCCTAGAAAATAATTCTGTTTTGAGCTCTTTTAAAGAGGAATTATTTATTAAATGTAAACTCTTTCAACTTTTTAAAAATATTAATAGCAGTTATTAAATTATTTAAGTTAATTATTATAATAAAGTATGTTTTCAATTTTTTAATTAAGCTCAGTTTTAGAATTTTTAAATTTTAATGGTCCCAGTGAAGCAATAAAGATTATCATATTATTTTATTTACTTTCTAATGCTAATGATTATGACTTTGTCATTTATTTAAAGATATCAACGCGAACGACGTCGCGGGTAAAAGCTAGTACTTAATACAATCATTAAGAAGTATATGAACTAAAATTGAACTACAAAATCAAATTCTTGCCTAATCATAACTATGATTTGTTTTACACAATCGCCTTTGATTTCAGACTGCTACTTCGTAAGAATACTGGTATTATTTTGTGAATTTAATTAAAGGAAAACATTGAAATGTCAATATACAGTTTTTTACTCTCTTTAACTTTCCTAAAAATTTTAGAAATTTCAATATTAATCTCCGTAGACGAATGAGTTCTTATAATATGTACTTAAAATACACAAAAACTAATGATAACTGAGACTAAAAGAACAGAATATATATTCAGCATATCTAGGCATTTAAAATTCAATTAATTTATGTATTTTTATTATAAAAGTGAAAAACACAAGAAAAAGAATATAAAATCAGTGAAATGTTTGAATTTTTTGAGACACTGGTGCTTTAATATTGAGTTCGATGTGAGAAACTGCAATTCTTTCAGTGATTCTCAAGGAGCTCATCAAATATTTTGGCTTTAGTTTTATTATTCATGTTTTTCCATCTTGAAAATAGTTGCCCACATATGTTTGAGCTTCCAAAAATCGATGGCATAAATAAAGTATTATTGAGAAGTAATGGATATTTTTCACTGAGAGAATATATTTATTATTAAAATCTAGTAAAGAGGTATGATTGAAGTTTTCTTTATGTTGTATGTAGAACTGTATCTCTATTGATATTCCATTTATTAACTCGCAAGTAGGGAATTTATATCAGTACAAAAATTTATACAATGGATTGATGATTTTACAAAGAAGGCTTTGTGACGGTTCTATCCGCGCTCCTTTCACTAATAATCCTCTTGGAGATTTCTGGTTTTTAAAAATTATTTTATTATAAAACTCCTCGAAGAAGAAGAAAACGTGATTATGTAAATTAAGACTACTGTATATAGTCTAGGCGTTCAGGTTAGAGGGAGAGAGATAGGATAGATTGCTAGAGGAGTAGTGATTAATCAAATTGAATGTGAGTCGCGGATATTTAATATTTGATAGTTGAATTACTTAGAGTGAGGATCTGTCGCTGGAGATTAAAACTATATTAAATAGCTAAAAAGTCATAGATATTGCCTTGAGTAAGTGTATTAAGTATTCAATCATCTCATATCTCACGTACCTGGTTAATTGTCTGCTTACTTATTGACTGTGTGCATCTGTTAGTCTTGATCGTTTGAATTTGTGTTGGGGTTAATATTGTCAATAAATCCGATTGTTTTAGAAATATGGCTAGTCATCCTTCCAATTTTCCCACGTCTTTAGGAGCTCAGGCAAAATCCTTACAACTTTGATGGCTGTTCTCGAATGCCAGCAACAAATTGAAAAATAAGACTTCGCTTGTTTTAATGTACAGAGGACCATGTTTAACCAATAGATGTGTAATTCTTGCCGGTTCCTGCTTCCTTCTAATCCCCCTTGTCTATTCTCGGACCTGGCTAGATGTGTGGGAAGAGCTGAATAATCAGTCGACATGATTCACTCTAATTATTTTATTGTCACAAACTATCAAACAAGCACAGTAAAAATCTAATTAGGAATAATGATCAGCATACAGAGCGCGAAGGTGAGACTCAATAGCCTGGGGATAATATTACGGGCCCTCAACTGATTCCACGATAACTTATACAAGCTCAATATCAACTACGCCGCGCATTAATAAGCTAAACTTCTATTTAAATAAGGATCACGATACCTGTACTCTTGTGAAGTCCTACTGTTGAGGCCTTGAACTGTTATCTTTAACTAGATTCGACCACCTCCGAGTAATCCTCTCTTGGAATTCTTCATTTGATACTTTTATAAACTTAGAGTTGCACTTAATAAATTCACGATCCTCCACTCACCAACTAACTCTAAAACTCTCGAATACATAATTTATATAATATACTTAATTTTGCATAATCACGTTTTCTATCTTCGGTGAAAGTTGGTTGACAAAAATATTTCCCCAGAAGAGTCCCCAAAGGGTTAGTCATAGATCCGTCACAGATGGAAATGAGTAAAATAGCTTAAGAGATGAATACACATATAAGATAAATTCATTTGAGTGAGTGAGTGGTTATTAATGTCACTCTATAGAGGAAAACGATGTCTATTGGCAACGGACCTAGTAATTTTGAATCACAGTCAAGTCACGATGACGACACCTGCTGGAATTCCTCTCTCCAAAGTACCACGTCAATGGTTTGACTTTAAGCCATAACAGATTTAAAGTGCATCAGCCTCCTTACATGGTGAGTTTTCAGTGGCTCTAGGCCTTGAACTCTTGACATGCCTGCCACGAGCTCGTAAACTTACTTACCAGGCTATCCATACGATACATACAGGACTGTGCAGAAATACAGGCAACAGTGGCTGCTGAGAGGAGATCATTGATGGAGAGAAGGCTCTAATGGAAAAAAGGCAGTATTGGAAGCCAGCATCAGATTATCGCGTGACAGACTCGAAACCTCAACAGTATCATTGTCTCCGACTCACCATGCTACAATCTCTCTCATACCCCTGTGATAAATTTCAGCATCTCAAGGCTCTTGGTTCCGGAAAGGATATGCTCACATCTGTCGTTTAAGATGTCTGCCTTTAATTCCACAATATCGACAGAATTGTCTGAAATAATACCGTAGCCTATCATCATGATTTTCTGAAGATTAGCACATTGCACAGTGCTCAGAAATGAATTTTCTCCGGAGCGATGATTATAGGAGATGATTATGTGTGGGGGGCAAGGGTCATCGAACCCAATCAGTTCTTGTTTTACAAAGGCTCAAGTCATTCTAATTACTGAACGGTATGTTGATAGCAACCTGGGAAGTTTTCGGACAAGATATTTCTAGACTGCATCTATGCTGGTGATATTCTTTCTTGGCCAGCAAATATGACTACATCAGAATTTTTTTTTCAATTGAACATTTTTGGAACATAGCAGGCTATCAAATTCGGATATCCCCAAATATAACAGATCTACAGTAACAATTTATGAATACTTCGCAGAATGTTGCATCGCGAGATGAGATTAGGAATCTTTATAACTTCTTACAACGACGTATACAAGTATGCATCGCCTCCAGTAAAAGGTTTTGTCAATTACTGATTCTTAAGCCTCATGTGCAACTGCTAACAAAAGTGCATTGAAGGCTCTACGGTTTTGAATTTTTTTATGAGTTCATCATCTATGTATGAGCTTTTCACAAATTAATTTTCAATAAAAATAGTCACTTCCTTCATGTTTTTTGTTTCTTTTTCTTTTTGGTAAGAGTACATCAGTTTTTGCTGCTAAATAAATAAAAAAGAGCGAAGAGATATAAAGAAAATTCCTTTACAAAATATGCAACATTTTAAAGAAATTATTTTTTTCCATTGAAATCAGAAAGACGTCTAACTCGAGAGGTAATTTAAATTCTGTGTTTGAATAAATCACGCACACAGCTTTAAGTTTTACGAATGACGTTGAATCAAAATAAAAATGCAACACCTCAATAAAAAAAATAATCAATATCTACAATGGTTGCTGAGAAAAATGTTTTTTTAAAGAAATTTATTCCTGCTAAGCCGGGATGGATTATTTTTAAATATTTCCTTGTTCGATGCATAAATTTTATCATCATTTCTGAATCTTTAAAAACTGTCATTTTTAGGGACCGTCAAGAAACTATACGTGGAATTTTTTGATACGCAATTGTGGAGGGATTAGCTTGACAAACATTAACTTTTTAAATATTTTATTTTACTTCGTCAAGGCTGATTCAGCATGAATTGGTAGGTATATGATTTTTCTTTGTTAAATTAATGTTTTACTACACATTTAATTTATTTTACCTATATTCTGTGTTTTCTCAACGTTTTGATTTTTTTCAAAGGCGGAGTCTTATAAATTGAACAAATTTGATCATTTCTCAAAAAATGGCACTGTTTTTTTTTCATAACAAAAGAGCCGCAGTCTTGTTCATTTAAAATCAGCACACTTAACACACAAGTCTCGAAGCATGAGATAGAACATTTTTGAGTTTCCTTGCAATTGAGTTTAGTCTTTTATCATACTAGTTATACTGTAAATTTTTTTTCGCATGGGGTTGTGGATTGTTAATTACAATTGACCGCCTAGTTCATTCCCCGCGATCAGGTATCACATTTTAGTGTGGCAATTTTGACGCCACTTTCCTCCCCAGGAGGAAGAAACTGAGCTCTGACGATGTGAAATTGTACTAAGAATTTAATTTTGCCAAGAGAACTGAAGCCAAACAGGTATTCTAGGGATCTTTAACATGTCGCATAATCATACGACAAGGACGCTGATGATTTCTTGCAACATGAAAATCCACTGACTTGGGCCTTGGTCACTGACTTGGGCCTTGGGTGTACAAGGCCAGCGCCAAACCAATTACTCCACCCAACCGGTATATTGAGAAGTAAAATTTGAGAAATCTTAAGAGGACATGGTACGATTTACGCAAAAAACTTTTAGTTTAAGGATTTTTCAGAACATTTTTTTTTGGTTGCCTCCTATGTATGTATACTATGTAAAACAGATTTTGTGCTCAAAATTTCACAAAAAACTAGGTATTTAATTTTTTAAGGTAAAAAATTTGTGAAGTGAATTTAGAATGCCATTCATCTCCCACAAAAATTGACGTACACGCATGAAATTTGATTTACAAGTACCTTAAACTATGTATAAAAAAGATGGTATGCGAGTTTTGGGATAACGTGATTGGTATTCGTACAATACCTCTTTTTATGAATGCTTATTGAAAATTCCTTAAAAAATTTATGCTTTTTTGGTTGGAAGTAATTTAAAAAAAATAAGTATGCTTGATTCAAAATACATACCAACTTTTGTTACATGTACCATTAGCAATAGGTAAAAAATATTCAAAGCAATAGGCACAATCGAAAAAAAGCTTTAGCACATTTTAAATGAAGACAAACTAGTTATTTTATCTTTCTGAGATAAGTAAATTTAAAGTTTTGATTTGCTATAGATATGTGAATAAAAGCGAACTTTAAAGCTATCATAATTCTGCTTTTTTTTTAAGTTTAGAGCTTTCAAATTTTGTGAGGTTATAGAAAAGTATATCAAGAATAATTTAGGCTAAAAATTTAGATTCGATTTTTTGACCAATTTTTGTCAATTGAATCGCGTATTATATGTCCCCTTAACTTCAAAAAATATAAATATTGCAATACCTTGTTAGTATAATGTTTAAGTACCTTGAAAGTATCGTAAAGATACACTGAATTCATCAATGCTTAAATAATTCGTGTCTAGGTTAATATCAACGTCATTTTCCTTCACTTATAATTAGAATCACCGGAAAAATTGAGACATGCAAACATCTGAGTTCAATGACCTCACATTGGTGAGGTGTGGAAGTTAGAAGCGTGATTTCATTCTAGTTGTTTGAAAATGGCTTAAAATTACAAACTGTCACGAAAGTCTTTAATTGTTTCTAGTTACAATAAAAAAATCAATCATTCAAACCAAATTTCTAATTTTATACTTAATTTTTTCTCTAAAGTGTTTACTTCATTCTGATTTAATAAAATAAAGCTCGGCCAAAAAGTTTAATCTATTGTCAATAACACATTTTATATAATTTTTCTTATATATATATAATCTATACAATATCATATGTTTTGGCAAATAATACTGAGAACATATGTTGCTGCATGTATTAACTTTTACAATCGCTCTCGGTACATCGTCATGTGTTGATGATCATTCTTTTTTATTTTTTTAACAAATACTCCTTCCCTTAAAAATAAGTTTTGACAGTTAATTAATTACTATTTTTATCAACTTAAAAACTAAATTAGAAGTGTGGATACAGTTTTTTTTTAATATTTGATTTTTGAACGTATTTTTCTCAGTTGACTCAAAATTCATTATTTATAAAAAAAAAAGTTGCTATTGATGATTTTATGTAGGTGGAAGAGATAATATTTATGTTAATATTACAGGAAGAGGATATGTAATCATTAGAGCTTCTAAAATATTAATTAATTTTTGTTTAAAATATATTGAAGATACGTAATCAATTACACACACACACAGCTTAAATTAAAATACTCTCAATTATTCCAAAAATATTTTGTTTAAAAGTACATTTAAAGGCAATTAATCTCATGTTTGGTTTATTTGTTATTTACATAAGTCAAAACATGTTTTAAATGTTATTTCCGTAAAAAAAAATATTTGCCTGATTCGAAACAGAATTTTAACATAGTTAAAAATACTACATAAAGTTAAATACAATAACAATTTTTACCATACTTTTTTCAGCTTAAGGAATATTTTTCTTCAAATCTAGTTACCATAGAATATTTTTTTAAAATGGATCTGAACCTTGAGGTGAATTTTTTTTTTACTTAGCAAATAAATGTATATTTATTCCATAAATAAATGCAATGAAGAAAAATCTGTTTTTGAATTTCTATTTCAAACTTAAAATTTTTTAATAGATTCTGCAACAATTGACTTTTTTTAAGCAAATGAAGTTTCTTGCTTAGTTTAAGTTCTAAAGTAATTTTTTCTAAGCATTCAATGCATTCCTAGTTTCACCGCTAGTTAATATAATTCAAACAAGCATCTAATTAAAATATACTCATTGAAGATATGTATAAATAAAATTCAAGAGCTTTTCACAAGGAGCTAAGTAAGTATCGTAAATTAAATTTATCAAAGTAATTTAAATAAATAACAAATTCTCTTTGATATATACTTAGTTATATTCGATTAGTTGAACAAATCCTAAATATCTGACACTGTAAATTTCTACTTTCAGAAAATAAATAAGGCTCTAAGCATAATTAAATTTTCTCTGTGTATCGAAAATTCTTAGAAGATACACCCACGTTACTAATACTTTTTGATGAGTTTATTTGTTTTTTTCTCGTTCCTAGTACGAAAAAACCTACATAATTTGAAAATCTAATTTTCTGATAAGCTAACACAAATAATTTTGGTATTTTGACTTAAGGAAAGTTACAATTAAATCAATTCATATTTACTTTATTAACATAAAAATACCTTTTACATAAGTAGTTTGTAAGCACGCATTATTTTTTTATTTTAATTTAAATAATATTTGAAAGAGATGGAAGTTGTTTCAGTGAACAGAATTGATATCAAATGGAACCATACCGTGTTAAGAAAATATAAGATCACTCTAATGCATTGATTCAACTTAAAATTCAATAAATTTACTCAGTTTACTGAAAGTTAAATAAAGTATATTTTTAGATATTACTGCATTGTATAAGAATATTAGCACATATTATACATTTCATTAGAATCTTAATAAGATGCATGCATTAGTATTTTGTAGAAACATTACCTAAGAAGAAAAAGCGCAGGTTACAGTTATACTATCCATGTTTTAATTGAAGATGTCATAGGGTAAGAGTTATCTGAGTACAAAGTTTGAAAAATTTTATTTTATAAATATCATAACAGAAACAATTAATTCTAAAATATCCTTTCACAATAATCATGGTTAGAAAAAGAGGCTTGAAACAAAACAAAAAAAAATGATTCTCGAATGAAACTGATTTTCACCTTTCTTCACGATCGACAAATTTTTGACTATTAAATGGAAAAGGTATTTCAACAGGTGGAATTTCAAAACGTTTCAACAAAATAACTGAACGTTACAATTTAGAAGTACCTTAAATCGAATATCAATACAAAGTGTATCAAAATATAGTTGTTGAAACACATTCGAAACAAAAGACTGAAGTGAGCTAAACATGCCTTGCCATAAAACGATGAATGAAAACTAAATATATTTTTCGATTAAAAGAAACTTGCTTTTGACGATTCCGGTGGCATCAAACTTCTAACGGGATGACTTCAAGAAGGAATCAAAACAATAAATACTTCAGTCGATAAATAGGAGAAGGATCAGTATTGGTTTGGGGAACTTTTATTCATAATGGGTTATAGACTTCGTATAAAATCAAGCTGTGCTATGTGATCATCTGATGACTTTGGTCCATTATTAGTTGTAAATTATTCCAGAAGAACACAAATGCTTGCCATATACCTAAATCTATTTAGGAATAGTTTAAAAAGACTACAATGTTGTTAATAATTTTTAGAACTCAAAAATAAATTGGTTTTTGTTAAGGTATTTAAATTGAAACAAGACTATTTTTTGAAATCAGAAATGAGGAATGTACGTGGTTAGCTGAAATAAAGACATAGAAAAGGGTTTTGAAAATTAACAAGTTGAAACCAAATAATTTAATGCAAAAATCTAAATCAAATTAATATATTTTATATTAATTAGTATTGTTTACTAATATATTTAGTTAAACATTCTCCAAACACTGAGACATTTAATTTCCACGTATATAATTATTACAAATATTTAAATACTAAAACATATGTATTCACTTAAGAAAGCTAAAACATGAAGCTGTTATTAAAATCGAAACAGAAAAAATGCATTGAAAAAAATAATAAAAGCTGTTCTAGACAGTACAAAAACCATGAGGATGTGTGATACATTTCTTTCCTAAGGTTTCAAATTTGAATTCTTTTAAAGATATTTTTTTTTAATGTTTACTCCTTTAGTTAGTTGTTCCATCATGTAATTTATTTCGAGAGAAACTTCTTCGTAGTTATAAAGATTTCCATGCTGTGCTAGGAGGAAAATTGATAAATTATGTTACACCTAATTCTAAGAACTTTTTTTACAAAGGTTGCCCGACTGAAAAATCTATGTATTTCAAAAACATTTTGCTCAAAACTTATCAAGAAATAATCATGTCCTTAAAGCAAGCATGTGAGATCTTAAAAATTTATCTATTTTACATTCACGACAGTTTTTTTTTAAAAAAATCACGAATGTCGAGTAATTTGAAAATAAGAATATCTATGTCTATGTTTGAAATAACTATAAATCTAAGAGTAAAGAAAAATCTTTAAAACTTCAATAAACACAATTCAAAGACAACTTACTGTAAAATTCTAAGCTGCAAAATTTATATCCCCTCTATTGAAAAATTAATGTTTTGATCAAGTGTTTTACATGAAATATTTGTTGAAAAACTTACAGGTTTAAAATTAAAAACTTACAGGTTTTTGGATAGCAGAAATAGTAGACCCCGGAAAATGTGTGGGTGTTTGACTCAAAGTGGAAAGAGAAAAATAATTTTTTATAGCCACACAAATTTAGCTTCCAGCAAGAAAGTATTAAATCAGCATTCGTTGCTGTATTCATTGATTTACCGTTTCACCTGATCAAAGCGTACTAAGAAATCATGGACTTATTTGTATCAATTTTGGATAAAAATAAGTTTTCTAATTTGAAACTCAAAAATCATTTATTTTACGCTTTCAATACTTTTTTATCTGTTTATAACTAGACTCGTATTTTCTTCATATGTGACTTTATGTTCTGTTCATATATGACTTTCATAACAAACAATCAATTTGATGATTTTTTCAAACTTCTTATATATTTTTTTTATTTTTTTTAAAAAGTTTATTTTAAGTTAAAATTAATATTTTTGGTTTTGTATTAATAGTTATTTTAAAACTTATGATTATATTTCTTATAAAAAATGCATATATTTAACAAAATTAGGTCTACTTACAGTATACGTTATTAAAATTTTAAAAGTATATAAATTAAAGAGTATGAAATATTTAAAAATATACCTAAGACTTATCATGATTTGACTATGCTAATTATATTCAGAATCCAAAATGTAATATCTTAGTCGACATCGACAGTTCTAAAATGTTTTTTTCTTTTAAATTATCTATACGAAAGCATTTGAAAGCTGGAATATTGATCTAAAATTAATCTTATGTTAATTTTTTTCAGACTTAATTTACCTTTCTAAAAAAGTTGCCTTAATTTAAACAAAGAAGGTTCGCAAAACAATTTTTTTTCAAGGATTCCATTGTTTAGGTATGAAAATACATAATTTTGAGGCTTTTAATATTGATGATATCATTTAAAAATTTGTAATTAATCTTAAGGTCTGAGCTTATTTACTACTTTTTTTAAGTCTTTTCCTGGAAACAAAAGGAATTACAGCAGTGGTTAGTTCGAAACAATGAAAATATTCAAGGGGAATATCTCAGAAAAAAATAAAATAGGAATCATTTTCACACACACACACAGTTTGCAAACGGAAGATGAAGGATAGCATGCAATGGAAAATCAGTGAATAACTGTTTTATTTTAAACATTTTAATGAACTGAGTTTCAAATAAGTAAAGCGCACTTTTTTTGTTTCAAAAGTCAAATAAGGTGCATTTTGTGAAAATTTTTATTTCTTGTTATACTTGTAACAGAGGTTATTTTATTTGAAAAATTTTTCCCCTGTTGCTTACGTGTTAAACACTATGTTTTTTTATTTATTTATTTTCCAGTATAAAATTCATGTTAGCAAATATGAGCTTCTTAACTTTTAAAAAAAGAAAAACTTAGCTCCCTTATTAAAAACCTTTTTTATTCAGATGTCATGCTTACTGAAACAAAACTTTATTTTGTTGTTGGTCCATGAGTGTTTACACTTGGAAGTTGCAGATGAAATCAATTACACAACATATAAGGCTACATGAATATTGTTGCAATTCCCTTTATATTATAAGTTGATAGTTACTTATGAGTGGAAATGATTCAGAATTTAAAGAATCGGCATTGCTTTTTCTAGAAAAAGTCTCTTTAAAATTGTTCAGTTAAGTACGCCGTATACAAATGTACCCCCTCTGCTATACCTCGCTATAATCAACAAATGACGATCTTCTCTAGCCGTCGTGGCTCTTGGACGACCTTGCTCAGACTTTCTCTCGATGGATCCAGTATTTTGGAACTGCTTCCATAAGTTACACACGACGCTGGGAGTTGAATTGAACTCTCTACAAATCTGAACTTGACATTGGACTGCATCTAGCCTCACCACAATTCACCAACTTATTTTATCATCTGAACGTTGGTGGTAACTCATTTTTACTGTTACAATTTGAGCTGAATCCATTGCTTGAAAATAACACCAAGAAATTCACCGAGGTGTGCTGGCGAACGAAATACGTCTTAACTTACATGCGCTTGCAAAGCCTGTTTTTCTGCTGTCTAAGCCTACACACATGTGTACCCTTACGTATTTGCCGTACAATATTTGCATTTTTATACAGAAGCAGTTTTATTCATTCAGTTCACATACATTTTCATGCAATTCGATAAAATAAGCAAATTCTCCTAATTTGTTTCATCAGTGTAATTTTAAAAAAAGTTAACATTTTAAGATAAGGTTATTTTTCTTCTTTCAAAACGGGGCTGCT
>BMAO01000064.1:0-108853 GCA_019973975.1 Trichonephila clavata
CGAAACTGTGTTTGAACCAGGGGGAGAGCCCACTCCTTTTTATGGAACACCGTATCAACACGGAAATAGCCTCCTGTTTCGGTGCCTCCGTATAGATTACCTCCAGCAAAGAAAGAAGTTCTTAAGCAGGAACTTGATAAACTTTTGGAACAGACATCATAGAAGAGTGTGAATCTCCGTATGCAGCCCTGTAGTGCTCGTTCCAAAACCGAACGGGAAAATTCGGCTTTGTATCGATTATAGAGGCCTCAATGCTACGACAGTGGCCGACTCTTATCCGTTACCTAGAATGGATGACCTGCTTCACGAAGCGAAGCACACACCTTTTATGACAACTATAGATTTACAATCAGGTTACCACCAGGTGAATGTTTGTGTTTCTGACAGGGACAAAACAGCATTTGTTTGTCCATTTGGAACTTTTCGCTACCTTCGAATGCCTTTTGGTTTGAAAACGGCCCCAGCCACATTTCAGAGACTTATTGACAAATTTCGCAGTGCCTAAAGTGACATTCTTATACTTTCTTATCTTGATGACATCATAATCCTGTCCGAAACCTTCGAAAAAACATCTTACTGACCTCAAAGCTGTATTTGAGAGACTTTTACTATTCAAACTACATGCAAATCGTAGTAAATGTAATTTTGCTTGTGATAGGGTAAAATACCTTGGACACTACATCACAAGTTCAGGCGTGGAAGTAGATCCTGAAAAAAACTTCTGCTATCAGAAAGATGCTTCCTCCAAGAATGTAAAGCAAGTGCAGTCATTCCTTCAAACCTGTTCGTCGTTCAGACGATTCATACCTAATTTTTCAGAAGTAGCCAGACCTCTCAGCAACCTACAAGAAGAATAGAATCTGGTCTTGGGAGAAGAAGAAGAAAAGTCTTTTCAAACTTTGAAACAACTTCTAACAAGTCCTCCTGTTTGAAACAAAGTGATGCCACGAAACCCTACATTCTTCGCATGATGCTAGTAATCATGCCATAGGAGCTGTCCTCTTGCAAGGTAAGGCGAAGAAGAGCATCCTATAGAGTATGCAAGTCGGTTGTTAACTGCTGCTGAGAAAAATTACTCAACCACCGAACGAGAAGCTCTCGCCGTGGTTTGGGCACTTAACAAATTTCGAGGTTACATTGAGGGCCAAGAAATTACCGTTGCATCCGATCACCAACCCCTAAAATGGCTTCTCACCTTAAAATCGCCTTCAGGTAGACTAGCAAGGTGGGCTCTGCAACTCCAATCATACAACCTGAAAATGGAATACATTCCAGGAAAAGCAAATGTCATAGCTGACTTATTATCCCGTCCCGTATGTGGACACAAGGAAGAGTTCTGTGAAGTGTGTAGCGTGACTATCGACATGCCTAGTCGTAGCACTGCAGACATACGAGCGGAACAACTGAAAGATGGAGATATTAAGAAAATAATTGAATCCTTTGAAACCCTTGTGAAAGATGAAAACTACGCCAATTGGACGAGACGTGGATACATAATGAATCAAGGACTTTTATATCGGTACTCTCCTGACTCCGAATCAGAAGAAGCCCAGCTAGTGATCCCCTCTCATGAGTGGAAAAATATTCTTCAAGAATACCACGACTCCCCAACTGCTGGACACTATGGAGTTGATGGTACGTACCATCGAATCTCTCAGAGATATTATTTCACTGGAATGAAAAATACATTCAGGAATATATCAAAAATTGCAATGAGTGCAACAGGTTCAAGCCATCAAATCAGAAACCATCTGGTTTGTTACAGACTCCAGTGTACGGTCAACGTTTTGAAACTATCGCCATAGACTTGTTTGGTCCATTACCAGAAACCTCTGACGGTAAAAAGTGGATTCTAATTGTTGAGGATTACGCAACAAAGTGGGTCGAGCTCTTTGCACTGCCCAATGCTACAGCAAAAGAATGTGCTGTCACTCTTCTAGAAGAAGTCTTCTTGCGATATGGCCTACCCAGGCGTATTCTCAGCGACAACGGAGCACAGTTTGTCAGTGCAGTCATGCAGCAAGTGTGTTATCTGCTGGATATAAATCAAGTGTTCACTCCAGTTTACCATCCACAAGCCAATCCAGTGGAAAGGAAAAATAGAGATTTAAAGCCTCGACTTGCAATCTTAGTTGGAGATGATCACACACAATGGGCCGATAAACTCCCATCTATTCGCTTTGCAATGTATACCCATAAAAGCGAAACCACCAATCAAACTGCAGCTTTTCTTCAGTTCGGTCGAGAACTTCGGACCACTGATGACATAAACCATGACATCAGAAGTGTGATCCAGAATGATAACTTTGTATCGGAGATTACTCCATATCTAAAAAGATTCGCCACCCTGACGAAACAAATAAAGGAACGTGTGGAATCGAAACAAGATTATCGTAAGAAATACGCAGACAAAAGTCGTATGCCAAGCCATAAATTCAACATAGGTGATAGTATTTGGGTTAACAAACATCCTTTGAGCAGTTCTGCCCGACAACGAACGTCAAAGTTTATGCCACGCAGAGATGGTCCCTATGTTATTCTGAGCCAACGATCTCCAACCACATTTGAAGTGGCAAATCCTGAAGATCCCGATGTTCCTATTGGAGTCTATCACACCTCAGCTTTACGTCCTCATCAAGATCCATCATCTAAGCCTCTAAAACCTCTTCCTAAAAGAGGCAGGCCAAGAAAGACAATTCCTGGACCTTCGCCGAGGCGGCGTCAGGGCCAGAGGGGGAGACTGTAACAGTTCCCATAACTTTGACTGAACTGCTAGCGCCACCTGCGGCGCCGCGTGAACTTTATAACTTTATTAGTTAGTACTATGTAGTTCGTAGCCAATACAACATGTAGTAGTTCTTCCTCTTTTTCATTTGTGCTCGTCTGTCAATTAAGTGTTAAGTGTATTTTGTGTACTTTCCTGTGATGTCTTCTCAGCTGTGTGAACCCTAAAAATAAAGGTTTTCTAATAAACCTAAACGAGATGTGACATTATTATTGCAAAACCACCCCATGCATAATCATTTAGCGATGGGGAAACGGCACAAAGGGCCAGATTTGTGACATTTCCCCATCGCTAAAATGATTATGCATGGGGTGGTTTTGCGATAATAATGTCACATCTCGTTTAGGTTTATTAGAAAACCTTTATTTTTAGGGTTCACACAGCTGAGAAGACATCACAGGAAAGTACACAAAATACACTTAACACTTAATTGACAGACGAGCACAAATGAAAAAGAGGAAGAACTACTACATGTTGTATTGGCTACGAACTACATAGTACTAACTAATAAAGTTATAAAGTTCACGCGGCGCCGCAGGTGGCGCTAGCAGTTCAGTCAAAGTTATGGGAACTGTTACATAGTGAAGTAAATCATCCTTCTTAACAATGTACTATGTGTAACATATATTTATGTAACACAATTGACGTATATTATTATATATATATTATTTTACTGAATCAATATGAAAAATGTGAATAGAATAAAGAATTTTTTTTTATAATGCATATAAAGAGACGGAAATCTGATGAGCCACAAACGTTTTTGCAAAGAGCCCTTGTCTGCCGATTCGTGCATAACGGACTACTCTATCTCGTTCAGTACAGCTGTTTTATGATCTTCGAATCAATAGCACAAAATTCAGTTTTGGTACATGAGTTCGATATTTAGTTTTCGATTTAATGCCGTTGACGAATCAACATCGTAATTGATATTTTCCGTTTAAACTGCCATTACTCCCATTGGGACCATTTATTTGTTCAAAAAGATTATTATTAATAAATCAGTGATAAAATCTATGAGTGTATAAATTGTTAAAAGATCGGTAAAATAATAATTAAAAAGTTCGATTAAAAGTTTTAGACGAATTACTTTTCTTTTCGTTTAAAAAAGGCCAAAATCCCTTATGCAATTGTATTCTTTAGAAGAGAACTGAATTCTATATTAAAAATTGTTTAGTTAAAAACAGAAAAAAATTTCGTGAAAGATATGAGATCTTCAGTTTTTTGTAAATTTCACAGTAAAGTTACCAGTAACGATTTAATAGACGTGGGTACAAATTCAAACACCGAAAAAAGAAAAAAATATACAGTCATGAATGCAAAAATTAATTGTTTATTGATTCATTTTAAAAAGTAAATAATAAAAATTAAAAGAATATTAAGCATTTCAAACGGCCAACTACATTTGCCAGTTGTTACATTTTAATCACCTTCACATAGATAATATTTCACACACAAAAATTCAAATAGCGAAATAAAACTTTCAAAAATTTTTTATGTTTGAATAAAACATATGGAACATATGTACAAGGGGTGATCAAATGAAAAGGTACGAAACGACATAAAAATGAAACAGTTAAATATTTGCATATTCCACCAAGGGAGAATGTAGCCAGACATCTCGGGATGCCATTGGAGACTCTGACTGGGATCGTATCATGCGCGGGTGCCCGCATGCGCAGGAGAGAGCAAAGGCTCTTATAAAAAGTGGCGTCCAAATGATGCGAGCACAGAAAAAGCATTAACTCCGATGTGTACTGTGAGACACTCCGACGCCTACGCAGGTCCATCAAGAACAAAAGACCGGGGCTGCTCACGGAGGGTGGGGTTCTGCTCCATGATAACGCGCGTCCACACGTCTCCAGAGTCACACAAATGGAACTGGACAAGTTCCAATGGGAGACGTTGGACCCTCCGTCCTACAGTCCGGACATGTCACCCTGCGATTTCCATGTGTTTGGTCCACTGAAGAAACACACGAAAGGAAAGCGCTTCAACTCGGACGACGTACTCAAGGACACTGTGAAGAACTGGGTCTCGTCACAGCCACAGGAATTCTGGGAACAAGGAATCCTGCGGCTTGTTCATCAGTGGGATCGTTGTGCTCAGGCCTATGGTGTATATTTTGAATAAAGTCTATATTTGTACCCACCGTGTCGTTTCGTACCTTTTCATTTGATCACCCCTTGTATAAGGGGCAATAAAACTTATTTTTTTTTCATTTTAGTCAAACTATAAATCAGTAGGTTTTCAGTAGATTTGAGTTCTCTATACATCGTTGTCTAAAATTGAATAACGTATATTTCCGCTGCAATTGCTGCTCAGAATATTTGACCAAGATTTTCTTTGAAAAATCAATTCGTGGCAGCGGTAGCTTAGTAGTCATGATCATGGACTAGTGGTCAGCGTGTCCTGAGCTCAAGCCCTAATGCCACTAGACTCTTCGTGTAGAGGGGCTGATGTATGTTCAGTTTGTGGAGGCTCAAATTTCTCTTAGTGTGGAAGTTCTGAGGTGTCGTCACTTGTGTGTATGATAATGGTTCAAAGTTACGACGTCCATTGCCTACAGGCCTTGTTTTACTCTATAGTGTGACGTTAATAATTCTCAAATCAAAAATCGCTTTATGAATACCGTTATATATAGTTGGCTAGTTTTTGTAAAGAATAATTTAACTTTTTCAATAATTGAAATTTTTATTGTAACTGTGTTAAAATACATAATACTTCCTATAGTACCCATTCTTTTCATGAGGATTGATTTTTAAAATAAAGTTTAATAATACTTTAGGTAAATTTATTTAATGTAGGCTCACGCCAAAATCTGGGAAGATCCAAAAAATTAAAATGATTTTTTAATGAGAGCACTCACCTTTAAATAATCTCTACGAATTTCGGGAATAATTTTCGTTTAAAAAAAACTTGTTTTGAATGAATCATTCGAAAAATAATGGGGATGCTGTTATAAAAAATAAACAAATAAATATAGTCCATCTCTAAAAACAGACTATGACATCATAAAACGAAGTGCAGTGGATCGCTTTTTCCCCCTTCCTTAACAAAAGGAAGGATAGCGGTATATAACTTATATATACATATTGTGTAATTAAAATTTTGTATAAAATTCATCAAATGTGATATTCTTTTGTTCTTTTTCTAAAAGAAGATTAGTTGTTCTTTTCGCACTAGATCAGTGAATTTCTAAATTGAAAGAATTTTTAAAAAAAAAGGGATGCATGTGCCATTTTTAAAAATTAGTTTATTAGTTTACACATCAGAAACAAAATCTGTCTGCTTGGAAAAAAATTAAATCGTTTTGTTGGTTTTAGAAATATAATCCTGCTACGTATTATTCTGGAAATGGACCGAAAAGGATACCGAAAATAATCACTCCAACAATCAGTAAAAATAATCTTAAATGAATTGCAAAAGAAAAAAAAAATCGCTTCAAGATGCATTCCATTGTTACTCTAGTTTTAGCTTTATAAATTTTGTACGTCTGTCCGCTTTTTGTTGAAATATATAAAATTATCTAGCTGGATGGCGTAGTTGGTTTGTCGCTGACCTTCTGCACCTAAGGTTGCGGGTTAGACCCCGGCCCAAGTCGATGGATTTTCATGATGCAGAAAATCAATCGACAGCGGCCATGTCGTATGATTAATCAGCTTGGAAATATCCCTTGAGTGTCCATTTGACTTGGGTGCTCTGGACAAAATTAAATTCCTAAGTGCAAATTCGCATCGTCCGAGCTCAGGTGCCTCCCTCTGGGAAGGAAACTGGGCGTCAAAATTACTTGCAACAATTGGTATCGCCTATATGGTGCCGCACTAAAAAGTGATACAAGTTCCTAGGGAATGCATTAAGTCTGGAAAGGTAAAAAATATCAATCAGCAGCCCCATTAGGGGAGGGGGAAGTAAAATATCGAAATAAAAAATGTATTAGGAATCTTTTGAAATATTTCATTTTCATTTTCATAGCTTTCCAAACATGACATAGGTTTTTACTATTTGAATTTAATTTAATCAAAATAAGATTTTAAAAGGAAACAATTCTATTTTAAAATGCTAATGATTCGCCATCTATTGTTTGAAATTTGATTTTTATTGTTTTAGACAACTCAATACATTTTTATTTTTTTTTATTTTTGCATTACACTAACCATGAATTATAATACTAATGAAAAATTTTGGATTAAATGTGATGCATATTTTTGTTTACCTATGACAATACGTTAAGAAAATGTCTTCATTTTTAGAATTTTTTATTAAGCTTGCATAATAATATCGCACAGGGCTCATTAGAATTGTAAAAATAAAACAAGTACATGTTAACCCTTTGTTTTATCATTATTTTAACCACAATGATGTTTAAATATAAACACATCTCTTTCAATTCATACGGCAAAAAAAACCGGAAAAGGTAATTCAAAGTGATCACCTCCAGACTTGGAAGGTGAGATTTAACCTACTTCTGCTTCATTAGTCTGAAACGGAAATTTACTCATGCGAAAAGCATTACAATATACCGAAATTCGAGCTTCACACGCAGAGTTCGCCATTTTGTTTCGGAGTTGTTCAAATTTGTGTTTCCTGTTCCATGAATAATTTGTTGATGGCCTTATGATTTAATATGTTTTAGAAATACTTCAAAGGAAATCGAAATTTTTTAGAAGATTTTTAAAATTAATAATTGCATTAAAAATCTAGGAATTTCTTTTTTCAGAGAAAAATAGTACATTATAACAAAAATATTAGTAAATAAAAGTGAACCATTTGCTTATGAGCAAGAAGTTTATATTTCATTTAAATATACGCAATTAATATAAATTTCTTAATAATGAAAATTCTAAATTTAAAATTATAATTACATTTTTTTGTTAAATATGATAAGGCTTGCATATTTTTTCAAATGATTTAAATGTTATTGTAGAAAAATTTTAACAAATGGTGGAAAATATAAAAAAGAAAAAAAAAATGAAATTTTTTTTCCATAGTGAATGTTTATAAAATGTATTAGAAAATATACTGAAAACTCGTGTAGGTATTTCCTACTAACTATAACAGTAGAACCTCCTGAATTTAGGTGGTGCAAGCGATCGAAATTAAAGATAACTTTATAATTCGAAAGTGTCTTAAAATTTCAAAAATATGCTCCCTTATTCAAAGTCAGAAAAAAAAAAATTAGGTGGGTTTAAATCCATATCAAATTTAACTTTATAAAACTTGGAAATGGTAATTACCTCAACAGAAACCAATACAATTAAAAAAGAAATTTAATAATACTAAAAACTATGTATAAAAATTAAGTAATCAATGCAAATCGGATAAAATACTGATCTCGATATGGAGCAAACAAAAGCTGTTGAAGAACAACGTATTTTCGGAATAAGGAGGAATTTAACTTAAAGTAAAAAGAGGCTTATTGTTTTGTTAGTTAAATGCTGTTATTTTATTAAAGGACTATTTTGCTGAAAATTTTGAAATATGTTTGATCTTTTTACACTGTAAAATTGTACACAAATTAATGCTCGTTATTTTACATAAAGTCATTCATAAAAATATCGTAGAACGTAAGCTTATTATAAAGACAATTATAGAAATTTGTTTCTCTACTACTATTTCTGAGTGTGTGAAATTTTAATCAAAATACTCAAACTGTTGAACATAGGAATGAAACGTGAAAGTGAAAGTAGACGAATAAGACTTACATTCTGGTAAAAGATGGAAAAGAAAAGAAAACGAGCAGGTGTAAAAATGAGAGATAACTTGTGTTAATAATCCGTTTTCTAAACTGTCTGAGAGAGATAAGTGGTTGGTATTGCGCATTTAAGAATGTCTGAGATGTTTTCTTTTTACTGAAGACTTTAATCTTCAAAATCCATTACAATCATGAACCTGAAATTTATTTTGCAGTGTAATTTATTTATATTTATTTTTTCTTTATCCGAAAAAGAAGTACATCAATCATACCAGTGAAAGATGTTTGAATAATTCTTTGTTGATTTTTTTCTCATTATTTTAGAAATAAAGAGTTATATAATTTCTTGAGTCACTTTCAAAAATTTTTTTTCCTTCGCTTCGTGTCTAATATGTGATTAACGAAAAGCATTATACAATAATTTTAATTATTCTATTTCAACAATCAGCTTATTTAAAGGTATTATCAAAATAATTCATTAAAAATCATCAAAATTTATAATGGTCTTTCAATTTGATATTTTTCTTCCTTCTAATACCCCTTCATAAGTAGATCGATAGTTAAAATTTATAAAATAGTAGATGTTTCCTTAAGCGGATTGACTC
This sequence comes from Trichonephila clavata, assembly GCA_019973975.1. Lineage (NCBI taxonomy): Eukaryota > Metazoa > Arthropoda > Arachnida > Araneae > Nephilidae > Trichonephila > Trichonephila clavata. Next base: position 9,086 of record BMAO01000064.1, read on the forward strand.
ATTGCTTTTAAAATAATTCCTAAGCATTTTGAATTAATAGTATGGAATTTTGAATGTTAGGGGTCTTAGGACATGAGTAAAAAACATTGTATATCAAAATAGAATTCTAGCATAACTGTATTTAAAGAAATCATTATTTTATCATTATTATATTTATTTCATTTTTGAAATTCGCGAAAACCATTACCGATTGAGTGGAGTAAATATTTTTAAAAAAAAGTCGAGTAGACTTTTTTTTACATTGAAATGTTTGAGGCATTTTGCCTTTAAAAGGATCTATTTTCTCTTAACTGAAAACAGTTGAGAATTTAATAAAATTTCAAACTAAGGCTTTTTTTTTTTTTGCAGTGAGTGTTTAGTTATATGGAAAAAAGGGTAACGAAAATTTCCATTATAAAATACATGATGGAAATTTTGCTCGCCAATTAATTTAAAATAACATTTCATTCCAGAAGAGACTGACTTAAAATTTAAAAACTCTTGCCGGGTAGTTTCGTTTTACCTAGGTATTAAACAAATGAAAGCTATTCATTATTTAGTCAAATTTAAGCAATTAAGAATGATACCATTTATGTCTAATCAGAATGAGAGTTACGAAAATTATTATTTTTTTTTCTTTGTTGATTTCTCAAAATTTGTATTTTGGATTACGAATTTCCGCTATAATATAAATATCTAAATACGTTGAACCTAATATATATGTATATGTATATATATATATATATTAATAAATAGTGGAAAATTCTTTCCGTATTTTTAAAAACAAGTATCGGGATAAACATTGTACAGCATTTCCTAAATAAAATAACCAACGTACTCTGCATCATTTAAACTTAACAACGACTAAAATTGAGATGTAAATCTCAGAATTTGTTAAATTTAAGATGCATGCATGCATACACCATAAATACTTCTTAAATTCCAATTAAATCGTTATATTTCTATTCAATTCCTACTATTAGCTCACACTCTCTCTATATTTATCTTGTTCAAATTTTCAATCGTTAATAAAATGCATTTTAAAGCACTCAATTGAGTTTAAATTTTATATAAACGATTATTTTGGATGACAATAATTTAATTATAATTAATGAAAATTAATTGATTAAAACTAATTATTCAAAGAATTACAAATACAGCCCCGTTGGCATCATTTTTGGCGACTTGTGTCCAACCTTAAAAGGTTTATTTCTCACATTTTAAGGCGCTCGTTTGAACTGGAATTTTCTACACACTTTTGTTTTAGGTAACAATACAATAATTTAATTATAATTAATTAAAATTAATTGACTGAAAATAACTATTTAAAGAATTACAGTTACAGCCACGTTGGCTTCCTTTTTAGCGACTTGGGTCAAAATTTTAAAATGATTTTTTCCCCCCTCACGTTTTAAAGCATTCAGTTGAAATGAAACTTTATATAAACGATTGTTTTGAATAACAATACGATACTTTAAAGATAATTAATAAAAATTAATTGCCACTTAATGTTGCGATTCTGTCATATGTATATATATGTTTATATTAATTATAACTATTTAAAAAAAGTAGCTAAAATAATTTTTTTCCCTGATCTAAGTAGGAATTGACATTAAATTTTTTTTTATATTACTCTTTTTCTCTCTCTCTCTCTATATATATATTAATCATACAAATATATTATTTATTTGTATTGATTAATAGTAGAAAATTAATTTTTTATTTCAGGCAAAGAAAGTAAAAAATAATTCAATTGGAATTTTCTTTGAAATAATACGTAGAGAAAAATACGGGAAAAATCAAATTTGTTAAATCTTGCCCTGCATTGGAAATGAACACAACGCAAACTATTTACATCTGAATTTGAATAAAAATTTATTTCTTTACTTTGAAAATTATATTTACAAAAATAAATATGGCATAATTGGAAACTTATAAATTAAAAAGATTATATACAGGTACAATACTTTGCCAAAGGCTTTAATGAGACCGTAATGCATTATAATGCCATAAGATATTTATTTATATTCTGAAACCTACTGAATGGTTTACGACAACAATGCTTATATACAAATGATACAATGTGTTCAGGGATGTCTTAAGGCATGGGTCAACTGTTCCTGGGCCCAGGGCCTCGGCTACAATGGGGGCCTCGTCTCGTTCTCGACTCAGCCTTAATAAGATCGTGATTCGAATAATTTCAACGGTCAAGTTTTTACAAAAGTTATTTCCGATGGTAATCTCGGAAAAACTAGGAATTTTGAACGGTATGTCAATTGGCAACATGTGAAGGAAGTCATATACATTTATTTGTTTCGGGTTTGTACGTGTATTTGACAAAGTATGCCATGCACTGTTTACTTTTATGGGTCATATGTGGGACCTACAATTGTGTAGGGGCCCAGGGCCTCTAGAAGTTTTAAGACGTTCCTGAATGTGGTACAGTATCACAATAGCATTCGAAAACCATTCTTATGAGACTTGATCCATAATGGTATGATATATTATTGACCTTGAGAAAAAATAAAATGGGGTCAATGGCAAATTCAAAATAAATTGAACGAAATAAGGCTGTTCTCCAAAATTTTCGATATCTTTTTTTATCTTCTTCCAACATTATTAGCTTTAAACATTTTCAGAGAACCTTATGAAACAATACCTTAACTAAATATAATTTACCGAATAGATTATGCTAATATGATGAAGCAAAGTCAAATTTCAAACCATATATTTTCATTTATTTTTCAAAGAATCCAAAAATTATTTAACAGATCATTTGCACTTCATTTTATATGCTTAGTCTTGTTTCGTTATTTTTATTTTATTTAGAAATTTAATATTGTTTTAGCTAATCATAATATTTTGGAATTACTCGTAATATTTGGATTTTAATTATATTTGTTAGAAATCTCCAATATATGCAGGATATTTCCGAAATATGATTAGAATCTATCCATACGTTTCTCATTTCATTTGCTGATGTATACAGTTGATCATATGAATTTAATAATATTACTCATTATATTAATTGGTATAAATTCGATTTTAATTCTTTTTTAAATAATTTTCCAACCACACTTGTGATGGAAGATTTTTTTTAGATATTTTTCTCATCTTACAATAATTTCGGAATATAATTAAAACACTAGTTTATTCCCTCTCGATGACTAATATTTTAAAATATTGCTTTTTGTGGGTACTTTTTCATTTCGCGGGCGCACATGATGAAGTCAGCAGAAATGATACAACCGACAAGCCAAACGGAATTTTTTCACTGGTATCCTTTTACCACTACATTTCAAAAGAAAGACCCTTTCGAAAAAATTTTACACGATAATAAAATGTTTATGTATTCATAGTAAAAAATCTTAGAATTGACATTTATTAGCATTGCGCCGGCGAAGTTGAAAAATATTAAACCTGACTTTGGAGGGAGCCTCAATATTCTCCTTTACGCCACTGTGTGTCTCTCTATATAAGAAATCGTTTGTTTACATAATATTTCTATAACGATCTCGAAAATAAGATTTCAGAGTTCACCGAGGTGGTCGTCGAAACACATAGACACGCCTCCCGACCAATAGAAAACCTTCATCGCAACTACACCCCTCAACACATCAACCAGCTCATCAAACACAAAAATTACCTCCGTGAACATTATCACCAAACTCTGAACCCTTTTTTCAAGTACTTATTCAATAGAGCACAAGCTAATTTAAAAAAGGAACTCAAAAATTAAAGCAATAACTCATGGAACACCAAACTCGAAGCTCTAAATACAACAGATAACAGCCTATGGGAGGCGCAGCGCTTTCTAAAAAACAAACGATCTAGCATTCCAACTCTCTATTGTGCATCCGGTATGGCCGTCACTGATCCGCAGAAAGCTAATCTTCTTGCTAACACAATTAAAAATAACTTTGTTGAGAATCCCCGTAACAATGATAATTTTAACCATGATGAAGAAATTATTAATTCTGTTGTAAATAACTTTCTCTCCACTACCCTCACTACTCAAATTGAACCAACTTTACCTGACGAAATAATCACATTTATTAAAAAGACAAATAAGAAAAAAGCGCAAGGTAAAGATGGTATAACCAATAATATGCTTAAAAATTTTCCTTTAAAACTAATTCTAATCCTTACTATCCTTATTAACAAAATTTTAAAGTTTCACCACTTCCCAAGTAATTGGAAGGAAGCTATCATCTTCCCCATTAATAAGCCCGGTAAAAATAGATACCTCGCAGAAAATTATCGTCCAATCTCGCTCTTATCAACTTTAAGTAAGCTAACTGAATCTATTATACTAACCAGACTAAAAGAATTCATTAACGAGAAAAACTTTATTAACCCTAATCAATATGGTTTTACTAATAAACTTTCTACCCTACACCCACTCCTCAGATTAATAGAAAATATTTCGGAAGGTTTCCAAAAGAAAAAGAGCACGGGAGCTGTCTTTCTGGATATCCAGAAAGCCTTCGACCGTGTTTGGATCAATGGACTCACTTTCAAGCTAATTACCTACGAATTTCCCTCTCCTATAACTCACCTAATTCACTCATATCTTATAAACCGTTCTTTTATGATCAGAGTCAACGAATCTCTCTAATTCACACAATATTTCCGCAGGATGACTTCAGGGGTCCCTCCTAGGACCTCTGCTGTTTAATATTTATATTAACGACATCCCTAATTACTCACTAACCAATATTAACATGTATGCGGATGATACGGCCATTACTGCCACTAACAGAAACTTAAAAACTATAACAGTTGCACTAAACAAACACCTAAAATTACTTGAAACTTTTTACGACAGATGGAAAATAAGCATAAACGTAGAGAAATCATGCGTAGTTATCTTCACTAAAAAGCGAACAAACCCACCACCTCTCATCATGTACAACAAACAAATCCCCTGGTCTCAGGGAACCAAATACCTCGGCATTATTTTCGACTCTCACCTTACATGGAAACAACATATTTTACATGTACGCGATAAGTTCCGAAAAATCATGTTTAAACTTTCCCCCCTAATATCTCGGAACTCACATTTAAGTATAGAAAACAAAGTGCTTCTCTATACAGTCGTTATGCGTCCCATTATTGCTTACGCCTGTCCAGTTTGGGGCTATGCTGCAAATACTAATCTCAATATTTTAAATGTGGTACAAAATTCTTATATTCGTATGATAGTAAAAGCAACCAGATATATGAGAAATGATGACATTAATAACGCACTTAAAATCAATAGTTTTAAATCTCATATTCAAAAAATAGCCTTTAACTTTTTTAACTCTCTCTCTGATACCAACAATATTAATATGTCTAATCTAACTCCATATAATGCAACTCGTAATACTAAAAGGCCAAGGAGAATCCTTCTGGACTCCTACAACCCGCCTTAAGCTCTTTTCTCTGGCAATAATTATTTAGTTATTGCACCCAGTAAATTTTGCTAAATTTAAACTCATATTTTCTTTCCTCTACTTTTCCCCACTGGACAAGCTATTTTTCAATAATTTTTTCAAAACCCTCGTGGGCAGCCAATAAGAGTCTCTATCCTCACCCATCCCTGACCAATCAGAGAGCAGTATCTCAGCTCTCAGTCGAGCAGCTTTCCCAGGGAATGTTCCAAAATTCCCAGTCAAGACGTCAAGACCATTCCAGATCGCCTCCAACCAGCCAATAGCCAGCAAGCCTCTCCCCAGAATGTAAAACTCCACAAACGTCGCTCCAACATCTCAGACTATCACGATATGGGATTGAGGACTGATTTTCAGTCCAGACGCCCACAGATACATCGTAATCAACCGTAATCATAATATTTCTAGCAGTGATTCAACGGGAGGATGATCTTTTGAAGGCAGAAGGGAAATTTGGGCTAAATAAATCAAATCAATTCCAATACATTCAGAATGAAGGGCATATGTAATCGTCTATCATGTCTCTAGCAGAAATGACATTAATGCGGTGTTACCTATAGTATTACTTTGGGATGGTTCTCAACTAACATTAGCAGACTTTAAATCTATCAGCGATCATTCAAATAAAAAAATTAGGGAAAAAAAGGAAATATGTCATCATGGTTGAGAAAAAAATTCCTTAGTAGTTTTTCGTTAACATTCGAATAAAAATACAAGCATTTTCTATGTGAAGTCCTACAGAAATTTGTTTTCAAGATTATTACTTTGTTTTTCGGTTTATATAAAGTTTAAATGCAAATTGTTTTAAAATTTCATTAGGTAAATCTTATGCATGTAAAATTTCGTGTACTTTTTAACTTTCATTGTTAATTTAATTACCTCCATTCACACAAACAACACTCATAATTCTTTTGGCAACCGCGAGGACGTTGCACGTGATGATGATTTCTTCAAATGTAAACGAAATATTCTTGTCGGAACAGTGAGTTGGGTATGACGCTGAGTAATGCTGCCTAAAATTGAATTCAGTTTAGTTTTGGATCCGTTGTCGTGCAGTATGGAGTTTAACTAGTCCGATTTATTTTTGAAGTACTACAGTTGAAAAATATATTAATGTGTAACATGTCGCTTCTCAGAAACTTAATAAGTGTGATATATTTGTTCTGTTTGTTTCATAACGTGTGGCCTGATTGTGTATTTCTGGATGGCAAATACGATCTGTCAGCATTGGATTTGTGAGTGAACTTATTTCTGTTGCTGTTGCGATTTTCTCTTTTCGTGTTATGCATTTTACATATTTATTGAGATTATATTTGAAATTGTTAGTATACCATGTTACCGGCATTTAAAAACAAATTTATTACTTTCTTCGTGTTTGTTTTAATCTCTTCTGTCATAAATATGGCCTAATAATCATGTAAATGTTTTTTAAAAAATGTAACATTTCTATGATAATTATTATTAATTTGCTGCAACAGAAATAACTTTTTGATTTAAACTAAAATATATTATTATTGTCAAAGTTAAGCATTTCGGACATCGGAAGATTTAAAATGATTTGTATACTAAATCCAACCCTAAATCCATTTAAAATAGCGAAATGCATGTTGTAAAAATAAATTTTAATGTGCTTTAAAAAATATATTGTAGGTTAGATTACGATTTCGGCGAAGCATTATTTATTTCAAATATATTTTATGCAGTTCTATTTTGTCAGGGGGAAAACGGAATTTTGATAATACATACGAATAAAAGTAAAGGATTGAGCTGAGAATATTACCTATGTCTGTAGTAGGGGGGGGGGGAGATTGGTGTATTTTTAGGATAATTGTAATTTTTATTGCTGTAATGAATTAAATAAATTATTTTAAAAGTGTGATAGAACTTTCATTGTAACAAATATATTAAAAGCGAAAATGTTCTGTTATTACATAAATTGCAAATTAAATTAGATAATTTAATTTGCTCTCAATTCTAAAATTACATAAAGAGCAAAGTAAATTAGATTGATAAATTTTGTAAAAATCGCTCACATTTTATTGAAATTTTGACTTTATAAAATTTCAATAAAAGGGAAAGGCTTGATTATGAGACTAAATTTTACTTTTAAGAATTCGAATTAAATTCAAAATTTTATATTTCTGTAACTAATCTTAGTGTTATTTATTTTACATTATTAGTTATCCTAAGAAATGGTGTATTATAGATAACAAAATGAAGTTGATATAATATTTTTTTATCTTATCCTCAGCCACATTTTTCTTAGGTGACTTTTTGGGTGTAGAAAAATGGCTATGTTCTCATTTGTATTCTCTAATTAAGCTTTGTTTAAAATAATCTTTGGACTAGATTTTTATTAAAAGTTTTGCAATAAAATTACAATATCTCATAAATTGTTAAATGGATTCTTTTACATAAATTGAAATTTTTATATAAATCAAAGTTGCTGAAAACTTGCTAAAATAGATTTTCAAGAAGAATGAAATTCTATTATTTCTTTAAAACTGATATTTGGAAAGTAAAGGCAAATGGTTGTTATGAGTGCTTTTTTTTATATTACCAGATAAAAAATGTGTTTAAGGATAACTGATGAGTAATTAAGCTCCTTTTATTTTTATTGTGACTAAGTGCAAGTGCATTTGAAATTATTTATTTCTGTTTGAAGAAAAGAGGTCATTTTTAAGAGAAAAAAAATGTTGTGAATAAATTAACATATTTCACCTAATTTTTTGTTTGAACATAAATAAACTTTGTTTTTACGAGGATTTTGCTGGGTGCACTCTGGTACCTGTTCTTATAACTTACACATTTATCTAATACTTGTGGATTAGCCCATCAATTATTTTCGCTGTACCTAAAACTGCCACCAAATTCCATGTTATATGTATGGACAGAAAAAATTTTCCAATGAAACTTGCCAAACATGGTAATCTTACTTATAAGTTTCTTATTTTCTTTTTCATATTTCTTGTGAAAAAGGATTGTATTTTAAGACCTACCAGTTAAGGAAGATGATGAATTGGGTATTTTCAAACTTACAGGAATATTGATTCATAGTAAGAGTGTTGATGGATATACCAGCCATTGTCTCGTTAGCATTCTTTGCTTTGTTTATCTCATAACCCCTTCTCTGTCGGAATTTCTTACGAATTTCTGACCCAAAAAAGCATTTATTTTTACTGCTGAAAAAAAAGATACATTCCATCCTAAATTGGAAAAACGTAAATTTTTATCAATAAGCAGTTTTTTACTTTTTTTGTAGGCAGAAAAATATGTGATATTTCGTTCCTTGATCTCCAGTTTTTCTTGCAATGCACCTTAGTTTTAAATATTAAAAAGTACACTATGATATATATATTAATTCTACTGCTTTGAGGTATTTAAAATAAATATCTACATAAAAATAAAATTACTTGTTTAAAAAATATTTGAAACAATTTATTTAAACATGTTTTTGGCTAATAGTACCTTACCATTAAAACAGCTTTATACTCTGCCTGGCCATCAGAGTGTAAAAACCACATTTATCATATATAGTTTCATTATAGTTAAACTATATATATACTAGCTGACCCAGCAAACGCTAATTTGCCAAGTAAATTATTTCTAGTGAATATTTTGGTAGTCAAATAAAAAAATAACTAACTCATGTAAGTGTGTGGGGATGTGGTATATGACTGAAAGAGGAATGATTCGCTGTGAAAACGATGACGGCTTATAAAAGTAACAAAGCACCAACCATTCCTTTTTGCCATACCGATAAGTAAAACGTTCAATGGTTCAGGTGGTGTTTCAATTTCCGATAGTTGCACTTTTCCTGATGGCGCAACACATCCCGGCTGGCTCATTTTTAAATTTAAGTGCATTACAATGCGGACATTCCTTGTCCATAGCATCAATTGTAACATTCGTATGAGCGTAATATTTAACATTGGGCTCATACTCGAATGCTAGATGACGGAATGAATCGGATATAAATGCTCAATGTACTTGTTGGCGTTGTTGGTCATTTGCTCTGAGTGTGTCAAATAGGAATCGATGTGCTTGTCTTTGTTCTAATCGTCTTTGTTGATTTTGTTCAACTCGTACCTCTTGTGATTGTGATTTATGCAACTGCGCCATATTCACACGCACATCTTCATTATCCTGTTGGATTTGTTCATCTGTTCTTTGAGCTCTTCTATTTCGCATGGCTGTAGATTTAGTAATTCAACGGTCTAAATCAGACCCTTTGCATCTTACTGACATTATTTACTGTACAAAACACACAAATAGATCAAATTGAAGTGCTTAATGCTAGAAAACAGTATACTGATAATGCATCTGTTCTTTTATTATTTTACCTCTATCTCACAATTATTTTATTATTTTTCAATGGGACTGCACATTGGTATTTTAAACCTTTGCAGACCTAGCACATTCTCCAGGAGCTGGTACCACTTTTTAGCGCTGCACCATTTAGGCAATACCAATTACAGCAATTAATTTTGACGTCCAGTTTCCTCCACAGGGGGAGGCACCTGAGCTCTTGACGATGCGAATGTTGTACTAGGATTTAATTTTGTCGAGAGAAGCCAAACAGACACTCTAAGGGTCTTTCACATGCCGTATAATCATACAACATGGCCGCTGTCAATTTTCTGCATCAGCCTTGGGCCAGGGTCAAACCCGAAACCTTGGTTGTAGAAGGCCAGCGACAAACCAACCACGCCACCCAACCAGCGTCCTTTCACAATTATAAAATACATATATATTTCTCTTTACATTGAAATTGATTCCTGAAAATTTTGAGCACACTGAGTACTACAGTTTTATTAATTGGCATTTAATAATAAACTATTAAATAAGAACTTAAAATGTCTGAAAATATGCAGAAATTGTTTATACAGGTAACACGATAGTTGTTGTTGGTGAGAGCTTGTGACACATGTTGAAAACTATTGATTTATATGAGATCACTTAATTAACTGAACATGAGCAAAATGGGAATAATTAATTATAGCACTGCAAATTGATGATACATTTAGTGTAAGAATATACTTAATATGAGAGTTGCACAGGGAAAGTAAAATGATAAGTATAAGCATCACTGCTACGATTGATGCACAATCAATAAAAATACCCAAAAACTGTTTAAGCCTTAAACTTAAGTGAGTGAGAGAAATCTTATTGTGTGAGACAGGAGAACACTACTAGGTTAAAAGTGTATTCAACATAAAAATATGTGGATCTTAATTCTAAAAATGAACTCTGTAAAACGTTTTTCATTATGTTGTATATCTTGCAACATATTCATAAAAAAATAAATTTTGGCAGAATAATCCTTCAATCGTCTATGCTTTTCAAAATATCATAAAACTCTTTCACATGGAATAAAGCTCAACAGAAATATATTATTTACAACTTCCCTAAATGACAGTGATGTATTTATCTTCCTATAATTTTTCTCTGGGTCTGGTTTTTTTTTCTCTGACGGAGTAGTATTTTCACATCTGGCGCGAAACCGATTTTCGACACCAAGCGAAACAACAGACAAGGGTTTTAAGGTTTTTAATTAATATCTTCTCAACTAATTGCAATATCAGGATGAAAAATAGTTTTTTCGTCCTATTCTCAGACCTACTGAATATATGCACAAAATTTCTTAAGATTGGGTCTAGTCGTTTCGGAGGAGTTTGGCTACAAACACTGTGACACGAGAATTTTATATATTAGATATATAACTTATATATATTTATAGATAAATGTGGGCTTATTATTTGTAACACTATAACTGTTATAACATTAAAAACAGCAGAAGTACAAAACGAGATTTTGTTTTAGACTCCAGGCAAGAATTCTCACTGTGATAATTGTGAAGAAAGTAGTACTAGTTGTATCATCTCATAGAAATATTCAGAAGTACAAAAATATTGTGTAAAATAAAAAGACATGCAAGTAGCCAGGAATTCAGTTTCAAGGGTAAAAATTTTCTCGATGTTGCATGCCACAGGACGCTGATAATACAGGCATAAAAACACAAAACGTATGACATGCGACACAGACAGATAAGGGGTTAAAGCTGTATTTCGTCTTCTAATGCCAGATATTCTGCTTGGTTGGGACATTTAAATTGATGACCTAAAACTGGTTGATATGAATTGATGGCAATCTATGGCTACGGGAAGCCAACGATGGACTTCATAATTTTAAATTTCTCTTATGTATCTCAATTGTATTTGATTTGACACAGTTTAACCGTAAAATCCTTGCACAGTCCATTGTTGTATTTGGTGACAAGGAAAAAACAGCATTTTTCAAATTGGTGTCAGGGACAAAATCAAGAGGGGAAAACATGGTATTCAAAGTGGCGTCAAGAGACTGAAAATGTGGTTTTTAAAATGAGACAACGTAGGAAACATCAAACCAAAAAGTAAGAAATCAAATGCAAATTTTTTCCAAATTTCGGACATCCATACCAAGATTCTATCAATCCTTCATTCATACAAAAAAACAATTACTTTCTTGCCTTTTATTCAGAAGAAAATCCATATCCATCGTGTTTTTATGAAGAAATGTTTCTAAAACAGCTTCTACAAGAAAAACTGAAAACTTGCTGCTTTTAAATGCTGTAGTGGGAAAAAAATTCAATAGAAGAAAACAGGAAAACCGTTGCTTCTAAGATGCAATAGTGAAAAAAAATTGTCCAAATTGAATTTATCAACACAGCTCCCTTTCTCTCGAACAAACATTCTTTCAGCAATTGTTTCATTAAAAAATTAGAAAAATCCACTCATTCCTTATTTTTTTAATTTCAGCCTTTTGGAAAAATTTCTTGCATAACTTTTCAAGTTGACATTCAGAAAAAAAATGACCGCTGTTCAAATTTTGAAAAACTAGAAAAAGTCCGGTCCAAATAGATTAACCATTCCCTAAATTTTGCAGGGTTGCCAAATTGTAAACTTCACCGTCCAAAATTTTTGTCACCAAAAAGTGTGCCCTGCTAAGATCCACCCCAGCTTTTTATTAACTATTGAATTTTTAAAAGAAAATATCTTAGTTGCATTACAAAAAAAAACTTATTTAGTATTTTTTTCAATGGAATGCAAATGAGCACAGTGGTGTAATTTAAAATATTAGGGCCCTACTGCAAAGTTAGGCTTTGGCCTCAAGCTGCCAGTGGCCAATTCGACAATTTCACCAAAGATTTTAATCTATATTCAGAAAGAAATTTGTATTGTTTAATAATTGATTCTCTTATGAATTAATGGTTTTCTTTCTTTTGCTCCGATTATTTTTCTCGATTGTTTAATCTGTGTATGATCTGGTATAGTTGGATATTGTTTGAGCCCATCATGGAATTATTAAAATTTGTTTTGTTGAGATGATTTAAGATATTTTTTGGTACTTGCATATTATTTCAATCATATTGGTGACATATGAAACAAAGCATATGGTTGCCAATTCAGTGAGTATGACACATGCAAAATCGAGGGTACTGACTTGGCATTTTTATGATTGTATGCAAGTACCGATTTTTTGAATAATTTTAAAAATATTTACATTAATGAGTTATTAAAAATTTATCTTTAAAAAATTTAAAATAAAAATATTTTTAAGATGTTTGAAGTATTGTACTAATGAAATATTAATTTTTAAAAGTAGTACCAAGTATTCATCTGTTAAAAGTGTTTATATTCAGAAATTTTCATATTTAAAGTTGCAATCAAAATTTATAAAAGCAATTTATTAATACACAATATTTATATGCTAACAATTTTTTAAAAAAGTAAAGCGTTTGAATATTAATATTAAGCTCTATAATACTTTGAACGTAACTGAAAATTGAGGATGGAGATACAAAAATTTTTTTATTTACATATGCATTATGTATTATCATGGAACCAAAAGACGTTGCCAAGTATGCAAACAATAGTGCACAATATACAACCAATAATGTGAACGGTTCCTGTGCAAATTCAAACACGGTACTAGTAACAATGACAGCAGTTAGTAACATGTTTAATTAGCAATTTTTTTTTGTTGCTGTAATTGATCTATAGTATAAAATTAATTTTTCTGTTAGTGAAATAATTTTTGGGATGGTTGCATTTTTTTTATGGGAATTAAAATATTAAGTATTATGTTTTCCTATTACACTTTCATTTTCTTCATTATAAAAATATTGTGTTCTTTTTGGAAATTATATGATATGATGATAGAGTTGTGAGATAGAAAAATGTACAAAAAGTTTTTATGATCATGTTAATCAAATATAAAAGTATCTGTGTATGTTCAATTCCTTTTTTTTTAAATCTTTAAGAGACTTCGAATTTTCATGAAATTTTCAGTACTTCAGGGAATTTGCATAAGAAATTATGAGTTTCATTAAATTTATTATTTCAATAAAATTTGCTGTTAATAAAGCCACATTTATGGGTGTTTAAAATTTATAAAATAGATTTTAAATGGATATTTGGACTTTGCTTAGTGAGATACAGAAAGAATTGCATCATTATTTTTTTTTATATATTTGATGTAACTTGTATTCCTTGAAAAACTATATAAATAAATTATCTTGAAGTAGAATTTGTTTTTTTTTACTCTAATTATTTTTATTCACTAAATGTCTTGTCTGTTTTAAGATGCATAATTTTTTTTCTTCTTACAGGCCTGGAGGATGGATGGTTGCTGGTCCAAAAGTCAATGGAAGTACAACTCATTATAAAATAAGTGTGTGTAGTCCTCTAAATTATTCTACTACATCATCTGAAGGAGAATGTGTCAATAGCTCTGTATGTCAATTTTCAGGTAACGAAACAATGAGCTTTGGAGATGCTCTTAATGATCCAAAAAATTATGCTGTTGCATCTTTTAATGGAAATGGTTTTACTATGTTTGTACACACAAAAATTAGTTGTGGTACAAAGACAATTCAACGTGCTACTATAAAGTTTGATTGTGGTCCTAATCTGGGAGTTCCTGAGCTAGTATTGTTGAGCGAATGCCAGGTAAATTTTCACTGGAAGACTTCTGCTGCTTGCAGAGTAAAGCCAAAAAGTCACCAAGTTCCTTGTTATGCTATTGATACTGATGGAGAAAAGCGAGATTTGTCCCATTTAATCAAATCTTCTGGTGGTTATTTTGTGAATACACGGAATCCTGCTGTGGATTTTGTCATTAATGTTTGCTCAGATATACAACCTGATGATAATACCAAAAATTGTCCTGCAAATTCTTCTGCTTGTAGGATAATAGGAAGTGAGAATCTGTCATTTGGAGTTCCTCAAGAGGGATTGAAATATACTTCAGAGGGTTTAGTCTTGACTTATAAGACCCATGGAATACCTGCTGGTTGTAGTCTTGAACCTAAAACCACACTTCTGTTTAAATGTCCAGATAGAGGCCATAGCCAACCTCCTAAAGTTATTTCTAATTCCAATTGCCAATATGAAATTGAATGGGAAACTGAATATGCCTGCCCAGAAAGTTCATTAAAAGGAAATATAAGATCATGTCAATTCACTACAGAAACTCATGGAGTTGAAATAGATCTTAGTCCTCTAAGACAAAATTCTGCTTATATGGTCCCGAGTAATTCATCCAACACAACAACATTTGCCTTGAGTGTTTGTGGAGGATTGGAAAATTTTAATTGTGGTCAGCAGACACGTTGGAAATCACTCTCTGTTTGTATGATTGACTCTGGTGCAATGCAAGTTGTTGGCACAATGGTTGGCAGCAGACTTATATATGCCGATGATGAAGTGATTTTATCTTATCCTAAAGGCTCTTTTTGTGAATCTAGTATAGAACATTCCACTGTTATAAATTTTATTTGTGATCCAAACGCCAAAAAGAATGGGACAGGGGAACCTAAACATGTATCATCTGATCATTGTGTTCACAATTTTGAATGGCCTACCAAATATGCATGTTTAAAACACCCATTGGATACTCCTTGTTCTGTCACATACAACAAAAAAAAGATAAGTCTACAAAAATTGCTTTTATTTGAAGGTGAGGCTTGGGAAGCTATTGACAGAAGAAATAATCCTAATACTAATAATAACGCTGAGTATTACATCAATGTGTGTGGACAGATATCAAATTTGGGTAACTTAAGTAATTGTGGAGAAGGCTCATCTGCTTGTGTTTTACGCAATGATGGTACATACTTAAATTTGGGAAATTTTACATCTCCTCCTATATATGATATTGATTCAAATTCAGTGAGATTAGAATATACTGGAGGGAGTCCATGTGGCAATGAAAAGCAGTGGAAGTCTGTGATAGAATTTATATGTCGACCTGGTCATATAAATTCTGAGCCAGTTCTAACTAGAATTGATGATGCTGACTGTCGTTATGAATTTGAATGGCAGACAGCTGAAGCATGTCCTGAAGGAATGATAGAAGGCATTGACTGTAAAGTTTATGATAGTAATTTAGGTATTAATTATGATTTAAATCCTCTTAGATCCAAAACTTATGAAGTTGATACAGGTCTTTACAAGTTTTACATGGGTGTTTGTGAAGCAGCACAAGATACACCTTGCTCAAAGAAGAGCAATTCATCAGGAAATGTGGGTGTATGCCAAGTGGATCAATCTAACCAAAATTCTTGGAAAACTGGAGAACCTAGTTCTAATATATCATACATGGATGGTGTTGTCAACCTAACTTATCTGTCTGGAGATCCATACAATGATGCTAATAAAACAGCTCGAATGACTATCATCATATTCATTTGTGATTTTAAAGCTGGGAAAGGACAACCCCAATTTGTAGAAGAAGTCAATTTTGCATATGTGTTCCATTGGTACACAGATTTGGTTTGTCAACCTCCTGCAATTTCTACTGAATGCATAGTCCATGATCCAATATCTCACCTAATTTATGACCTTTCTGGATTATCTACTTCAAATGAAAATTGGGTGTCTCATGTAAGTGATGAAGAGAGCGAGAAACAAATATATTTGAATGTTTGTCGGTCATTATCCCGTCCATCAGTTTGTGATTCAAACGCAGCTGCATGTATCACTGAAATGACAGCGTCTGGAGAAAAAGCTGTGATATCCAATATTGGTCGTGCTCTGGGACCTCCAATTTTAGAAAGTCCTGGTCATCTGTCTCTCACTTATACCCAAGGCAGTCCATGTACAGCATTTGGTGAAAATGTAACTTACTCAACTGTCATTCATTTTCTGTGTGGGGACCAAATGTCAAAAATGGGTCCTATGTTCCTTAATAAACTTGGAGCATGTGAATATACATTTTTATGGACCACTAAGGCTGCTTGCCCGACAGGAACTCTACAAGCTAAAGATAGCTGCCAATTAACAGATCCTGATTCTGGATTTACTTTTGACTTAACTTCACTTCAGATGGAAAAACAGCCATATTCTTTGGAAACACCCTCAGGCATTTATCAATTCAATATCTGTGGCAAAATTGTCGAAGGATGCTTGACTCCAGATGGAAAATTTCCTTCTCAGAATACAAGTGTTTGTAAGGTTGATAAAGATGGCAACAAAGTTTTGGAAATTGCAACAGCAGATGCTTATACCTTAAGTTATTCAGAAGGCCAGGACTTGACTTTGACATATGCATCAATCTCTGCTTCAAAAATTAAGGAGGAAGTTGTCATAAAATTTCCCTGCTATAATGGAACTATAGATCCTAAACCTAAATTCATTCGACATAAGGAGGGACAATACATTTTTGAAATGCCAACTCGTCTTGCATGCATTCCCAATCATGTTGATTGCAATGTAATTGATAATAAAGGAAATGAATATGATTTAAGTCCTTTATCAAAATTGAGAGATAGTAATTGGGAAGTTGTCGATTTCAGACCTGAAAACATGCGTGTAGTTTACCACATTAATTTCTGCCGACCATTAAACAAGGTTAGCTCTTACAAATGTCCTGGTGGAGCCTCATCTGCTTGTCAGACAAGCACAATTGATAAAGAGGTAATAGGTTATGATCTTGGATCACAGATGAATCCTCCTACTGTTAGTGATACAGGCACAGTTGTAATGCGTTTTACCAATGGTTCTTTCTGTCACAACGGTCAATTTCGAAGAAGTACTACCATTAACTTATTTTGCAGCAGGTATGAAGGAGATCTGACATTTATAGGAGAAACCCCTGAATGTGAATATGTTTTTTCAATGGATACACCGGTTGCTTGTCCTGTTCGAAGCAGTCATGGTAAAAGTTGTAAAGTGAGGGATCCTGAATTTGACTATGTTTTTGATTTAAACCCCTTAAAAAGTAAAAACAACAATTATAACATAAGTGTAGGCGGCTTCAGGTATTTCTTCAATGTTTGTGATAAGCTGAATGGTTTCAATAATGAGTGCATTAATTCTAGTGCATGTCAAATGAAACCCACTGATGATAAATTTTCCAAAAGCCTTGGAATACCTAGTGACGAACTTGTTTATCGAAAAGGAATCATCACTTTAGAATATAAGTCTGGTACTGGCGGTTGTCATGGCAAGTATAACAGGTCTACATTCCTTACATTTACTTGTCATCATGGCCTTGAAGACAAGGATGGACCATCTTTTGTTGCTGAGGCTGAGGATTGCACATATTTATTTGAATGGCCTACTGTACATGCCTGTCCTCCTTTTGATGTTATAGAGTGTTCAGTAATCGACAAAGATGGTGTGTATTATGATTTCAGCAAATTGTCTCTGCTTAGTGATAATTATTATGTTAAAAATCCTTACTCAAACAATAAAACATTTGTAATTAATGTGTGTCGAAGTGTAGTCCACACCCCTAATTCACTCTGTCCTTATACTTCAGCAGCTTGTTTGGTAGATAGTACAAAAACAAGTGAAACAATTAATCTTGGACGAGTAAATCTCTCACCTTATATAGAAGGTGATAAGATAACAATTAAATATACTTCTGGTGATATTTGCTCTGATGACAAAACAATGTCTTCAAGGTTTTGGCAGACTATCATTGAATTTAATTGTGAGCCCCATAACAAAAATAGCGAACCACAATTTGTAGGTAAAGATGATTGTACATATTTCTTTGATTGGCCTACTACTTATGCATGTGCAAACAAACCTAAAGAGAATACCAGAGATTGCACAGCTGAAGATCCAAATACTGGATTTATATACAATTTGACTTCTTTAAGAGATCATGGAATATTCGAGACAAAAACTGGTAACCATCAGTATTACTTAAATATTTGCAATAGCAATGGTAGTTCTCCATGTGGTTCAAACACTGGTGTGTGTCAAGAAGAAATCTCAGGTGAAAAGAGAAGTTGGAAAGCTGGAGAGTCTAATAGCAATTTATCATTCAGCGGTGGTGTGTTGTACTTGAATTATACTAATGGAGATGCGTGTCACAACGGGCGCTTTAAGCGAAATACTGTTATTGAATTCCATTGTGGTCCAGGAATAGGAGAGCCTAGATTTTTGTTTGAATCTCAGGATTGTACTTATTTCTTCAGCTGGAAAACAGAACTTGCATGTCAAAATACAATGCATTGTGCAATTAAAAATGGAAGCAACTATTTTGATTTGACTGCTTTAGCCCAGACATATCACACTGCTAGTTCAATCATTGTGGGTGATGATGCCATATATTATGTGAGTGTCTGTAATTCTTTGCCTAACTTTCTGGATTATGCTTTCTGTCCACCAGGATCTGGAATTTGTCGAATCACTCAAGATGGGGCTTTTACAAGATTTGGGCAGGTAATAAAATGTTATATATTTTTAATTATACAAATCTGAAATATTATATTATATGGAACAAAAACAGAAGTTAAAATCTGAAATTGTGTATGTTATCTACACCAGTTTTACTTTAGGGTAATGTTCATAAATAATTAAACTCGCTGATCAATAGATATCACTTAGAATTAGTGAGATGATTAATCTTCTCATTTTGAAGAAATATCCATTTTCCATGCCATCTAATATATCACAAAATTAAAAATAAATAAAAAATAGAATTTGCTACAAAATGCTGTAATCACATTTATTGAATAAGAGAGCATATGCTATTTCTTGAAAGTTATAGAACATACTGGGTGAATCTAAAGTTTTGCCCTGATTATTAATGTTAATTTTGTTATAAATTTTTTTTCTAAGACCATTTACCTCAGTAAAATTCAACATCTGTCCCCTTTGTAACTCGGAAAATGTCTAAGCGGCATTTCAGTTATCATGTCTTACACTTTATAAGCATGCTACCTGAACATTTTATGAAGAATTCATGATATTTGAAGTTCACAGGATGCTTCCCAATTTGATTTAGGATTCCATTGAAACGATTACTGAACATTTTCCAATGGTTGCTTCACTCACACTAAGTCTGACACTTTCTTGGAAGGTCCTTTATGCTTATTATTTCTTTAAACATTTTATATTATTTCTTTATTGATTTTACACCAGTAGGTTTGCTTCCATAATAAGGTCACAATTTATACTGAACGTTTATGGGCGACAGTGGCGGCGCTAGACCATGCGTGGACGTCGGCGAAATTAGGGTTCGCGAGGCCTCCTTTTTTCCCAGTCAAGAAAACGTTAAATTAGATAAGCCGAATTATAGTTAAACTAATGTATGAGTAAACGAGATTTATTGCTAATCAAATGATGACAAAAACAACACAATTAGAATTTTTTATAATTAAAATTTTTAATTTATTTTAAATAATTAAAAACTTTGCAAGGCCCCCTCAAGCGCGAGGCCTTTGGCGGTTGCCGACGTCACCGACGCCTAACGCCGCCACTGATGGGCGATTTCCATTCCTGAAAGAAAAGCACACTTTGAGTTTTTTTCTCTTGACAGGGGAAGACTTTCACCTAGTTCACCCTATATTTTCACAATACTTGAACCACTATAGTGATATTTTGCTTTTAGGAATTTTTGATGTATAGTTACTTTTTTTTTATCATTATTAAACAAATATTTTAACAAATGCATTTTCTTCCTTTGTAACATTTAAAAATGTTTTAATAAATACAAATTCAAAATACATCTAGCATAATATTATTTATAAATTTATTTTTAAGTATTTAGCAATATATACCTTTTAAAGAAAACTGTTACTTAATAAAATCTTGTACTTTTCGTATCATTGGTACAGCGGTAGCTTGAAAAAAGAATATTTGGTTTGCGGGTGAGTTTGAAGTTTTAAATTCTTTTTGAGGGCTTGATTTTTAAGTTAAAGCTTCCCAATTTCATGCATCAAAAACAAACAAATTTTTAAACAAAATTGTGAGGAAAAGATTGCAAAAGCCTCAAAGAAAGATTATTAGATAAAAAAAATTTTTAAATCTACCTACCTTTAAATAATTTCCAGTCAAACCCACATACACAAGCTTTGTGGCATTATTTTAAAAAATTGTGAAGCTATTAAACATTCAATTCAAGTTTTGAGTAATTTTTGAAAAATTGTAGTAATGTTTGGGAAACCTGATATTTTTAAGTTATATATATATATTGGGTCTAATAGAGCAAAGTGTGCAATGAGAAAGATACAGAGGGATTGGGGGTAACTTTCTATCTGTGAAAATGCATCAAAACAGACTCATTTTAGAAAAGAAATTTAAAAAATGTAAAATATGGTTTTTTGTTTAAAAAATGTGTTAAAAATGATTCAGGAATTATTTTTTTGATTTTGGTACAGAAAAGGAAGAAAGGCAGTTTTAAAAGTGACAGAAATGTCAGTCTTCCCCTACTATCCTTCGGAGTCTTTGCACAATAGATGACATTAAACCTGTAGACCAATAATTCATTTTTATGTTTTCAATTGATATCTTTTTTAACTAATTGTAATTTCAGAATTTAATGATAAAAATGGATTTTTTGGCTTATTTCCCTCTTTTGGTACCTTTGGCACATTTCACTGATTCATGAGATGTTAGTCTCACACATATGTTTGTGTACTTTTGAATTTTGATAGTGTAGATGAATTGATTTTTTTTAAGAAAAAATAAATTTCTCTTTACTGATTCCTATTTCAGGTAATGTATTTCCCATTGTAATGTCAATTTTGGATTTAGTAAAATTGTGCTCAAAAGTTTTTTGAGTTATGGCAGTGGCATAATATACACCTCCGCATGAGGGGGCCCAAAGCCTGACTAATGCAGAGCACAGCTCGAGGTTCAAAACCTGACTTTGCAGGGGGCTCTAATATTCTGTTATGCCACTGATTATCAAACATTTGATAAAAAAAAAATTTCTATTCAACACTTTTAAAAGATTCTTACGCTAATTGTAAGAATTATATTGAAATTTATAAAAATATTTAAATATCTCTAATTTTTAGGATTTCACACGTGTAATTAAACTTGAAAATTCTACTATATATGTGCAATCCCCAATAGCTTGGAAATATACAAGGCCAAAACTGTTAATCATAAGTCACAATTTTAAAGCTCTATGTATAATGTTTAATTCATTTATTGTAGTGCTTAAAAATGAGCATTCCTTTCTGTCTTGGAACATTTATTGAAAAATTTTTCTACAGAAGTTTTAATTAGGCAATTAATTAAAAACAATGAAGAATTGGTCAAATTGAAAAATGTATAAGCATTTTGCTGATTGTTAATCATTAAGTACAATATATATAACTCCCTAATGGTTTTTGCAAAATATCCCTGAAACAAATAGTTGGTTGTGAAGGAAATCTGGAACATAATCCATGTAGAACCTTTTTTCACAACTACAAAAAATCTTTTTTAAAGTTTTTCAAAATGTTAATTATATGCTTATTAGTTAATGCTTATTCATTAGCATCTAAAATCCTTAGAAATTTTAACAGTGATACCAATTTTATCTAGCTATGACATGAAATTTTAAAATTAATGTTATACTTTTACTTTATTTAAATGTTTTTAATTATTTTGCTGTGTTTACTATAAAGAAAATTGGTGTTTAGAATGTGGGGGAAAGAGAGCATTTTTATTCTGATCTACATTACACAAGAATATTTTTCTTAATTTTGGTCTGAAAGTATTAGAATTGTTATCAATTAAAGTAGACAAAATTTATTAAAATTTTTTTTAAATAGATGTATAATTGGATGAATGATGTATTAATTGTTAAATGTTCAAAAATAAAAATTTACTGGGGTTTTTAAAAATTTGCTTTCTTGCTGTTAATACTGACCATTTCCTTTTAATATTAATATTACATTAGTAATTTTGCATGCATAAGTAAAATGTATTTTTTATGGTAGCATATTTAAAAATTACTTCTTTTTGGCAGAGTTTAGGAAAATCTGAGTATCCACCTTTTGTAGATTTCATGGGATTTCCCACAGTGATATATACGAATGGTTCCTCTTGTGAAGGCAAACCAGATGAGCCTTTACGTTCAAGGATCATTTTTCTATGCGACTCTGATGCTGGAATGGTAATTTTTTTATTTGATTCTTTTAAATGAAGACAATTATAGTACTCTAAATGTGTTCCAAATTTTAAAGGAAATTACATTGATTTATGAAAAGTAGTGAAAAAGTAATTGTTATGTTACACTATTTTCCATTTACCTAAAGTAGAAATATGTTTTAACTTTCTAAGTGGTACATCTGGTAAAAGAACTGAATGTTACTCATCTCGAACAAGATTTGCTGCATCCTTTTTCTCCTTTACTTTCCTTGAAATTTTCTAATTTAACATTTAGGAAAATAACTGTAATACTAAACTAAGGATCTTTTAACCCTAAGGAAATATGTCCTTACCCTTACCCCCATCCCCAAAAAGTAAAAGATTTGTTTTTGTATTTTCAAAAATTTATTTACCACTCTTTTGTTTTAAACTATAGTACTTTTTCAAAGATGTAAGGTCTTGAGTGCTTTTTTGCCAATATGTAGTGATGAATGTTGTGATAATGTTTTTAATGTTAATGTATTTTACAGTTTAAATAAATTTAAATACTTTTTGCTATCAGCTGTACACAACTTAGTTATTTTAATTGTTTTTGTTTTGATTTACGTTTTGCTTGTATTTTTAGGCTCATCTTTTCAGAAAAATGATTACAAAATAAATTTTATTAAATAATTTTATATTTAGCAGTAAGTTTTTCATATACTTGGTTTAATTTAAAAATATTTAATCTTCAAATAGAGTGATGAACATAGTTGTAAAAAATATCAACAAATAAACAAAGCTTAACTTAAAATTGTTGCTTTATGGAAGATTTGTCTTTTTAGGGAGAGCCTGTTTTGATAGAAATGCAATTGGATGATTGTACATATGTATTTGAATGGCGAACTAGCCTTGTGTGTTCTGCAAAACCTGTAGAAGAGGAAGAAATGGCATGTAATTATACAGATCGTAGTAGAGGTATTCATTTTGACCTCTCACCTTTACAAAAGAGTTTGCAGCCGTATACGGTAAATATTTTTTACTGTTTTTTCATGAAATATTATTTTCTATGAGTTTCAAAAACATTAATGAAATAAAAACTGTAAATTTTGGGAAAAAAAATTTTTTTTTTTTTTAAAAATTGGAACAGATTTAATTTTTTTAATGGGGGGGGGGGCAGTTATCATTTGTATAAAATCTGGTGAGCGAGTGAGTGAATATTAACGTTACACTGTTCAGCTACATGAGAGCTTTTGGGTATAAAATCTGGTAAAAAAAACCAGTGCATATTTAACATACATAAATGTAATCTATACAAATAAATAAAATTGAAGTGTCTGTTTGTAATTTCAAAATAGCAGCTTTTTACTAAATGCATTTAAAGGTATATATGGTACTTATATCGAAAAATAAATTTTTAAAATTTTTGTTGGTCTGTTTGTTCTGGCTAATCTCGGGAACTTCTGGTCCAATTTTAAAAATTCTTTCACCAATGGAAAGCTACATTATCAGCGAGTAACATAAGATATATTTTATCTCCATATTCCTACGGGAACGGGATC
Organism: Trichonephila clavata; assembly: GCA_019973975.1. NCBI lineage: Eukaryota > Metazoa > Arthropoda > Arachnida > Araneae > Nephilidae > Trichonephila > Trichonephila clavata. Next base: position 33,404 of record BMAO01000064.1, read on the forward strand.
TATGCGGGGAAAACATTGACGTTGCTTACTCCCCGAAAACTTAGCGCAAAAATATGCATTTGGTCAATAATGGAAATTTTAATAAAAATTTTCTCACATTTGTAACAAATAACTGAAACATTGTGTAATTTAGCATCTTTACAAAAAGCAATTTTTAAAATGGTTTTTTATTAAACGTCTAACGTTTTTTACGTCACGTTTGTTAAATGTCAAACTCAAACTTTGAGAAACATCGCCAAGGGCTAAGCAGTTCTCTATTCCGACAATCCCAGATATTTTAATGCAAATTTTCTCCCACTTTTTAAAGAGGGAAACGAAATAAAGTTTTAGCAAATTGCGCACGTGTGATATTGAAAGTTCTATGGTAATATTAATTGACAGTTTCATAAAAAGTTTTGATTACTTTAGTAGTTTTGAAAGTATTTATTACTTTGAATTTTTGGAATAAGTACAAAGATTACATGGCGGAAGATATTTTGCGACGAAAAACAACCAAATATGCCTTTCAATGAACGCATCTACAACGAAACTAAATAAAAGTTTTCAGAATGGTTAGGAAGAAGCTACATGATTTTGGAATGATTAGCCCTAGACTTGAACTTTCGGGTGTACCCTCACATAAACTTCAATTAAAATTAAGCAAAATCTTGTTGCTCCTCGACTATGTAAAGGAATGAGGCTTTGGATCACAAAACTGATGCAGAATATACTTGGTGTCAATATTTGAACATATGTCATGAAAAGGGATAATGTTATCATACCTCGAATTCCAAGTATCCCCACTGACCTACCGTTTCAATTTAATTCCAAGTTCAAGTTCAATTTCCAGTTTTACTGTTGCTATTAACAAAGCTAACATTTCAGGTAGCAGGGGTGCATTTGGAAAAGCAATGTTTTTTCCATGGCCAGCTATATGTAGCCTGATCAGTGTGTCTAATGCCCAAATCTTCACATATTTGCAACTGATGGAAGAACATATACTATGGTATACAGTAGCATCTTAGAATAATATTCTGTTTTGAGTTTTTTTAAAGAGGAATTATATATTAAACATAGATACTTTTCGATTTTTAAAAATATTAATAGTTTAAGTTATTGAATATTTGTTGGTAATTATTATAATAAATTTTGTTTTCAGTTTTTTAAAACTAAGCTCAATTTTAAATTTTTTAATGTTATTGGTTCCAGTCACAGGCAATAAAAAAAATTACCATATTATATTATTTACTTTCTAATGATAATGATTACGACTTTGACAGTTATTTAAAGACATCAACACGAGTGGAGCCGCGGGTAAAAGCTAGTAAAAACTATTTCTTATAAAAAAAATTTCCTTTGTATATTTACATGCGTACATACATAAGTTTCTGAATGCTGCTGTTATTTTTTAGAAAGCCTTGTAAGTAGTTTAAATTTTCTTACAGTTAAAAAATTATATTTTACACTGTCATCAGTAAAACTGCATTAAGCATATTTTTTTTATTTAATTTAAATAACTTTCAAAATGGTAAAGTTATTTTTAGGAAAGTTGTTAAAATTATTAAAATGGTGCAATATATTGTTACAATACTGTTACTGAAATTTTGGACTCGGCTTCTCTCGTGAAAATGTTGTGACCATAAAGATTATTTGTGGGCAAAGGGAGTTCTTTCAATAAACAAATGAAAGTGATTTTGGTGACAAACCTGGTGGTTTAATTTGGAAACAAAAATGGATGTATCTAGAAAAATCCAGGAAGGTCTTGGATGATCATTTTTGGAAAAAGTTCTAGAATCCTCTTCAAGGGTCTCTTCACCCTATATAAGAACAATATAGAGAAACAATGAAGTTATCAAAGGTGATTCCGTTCTAAAATGTTGACTATGGATTTGTATTGCAGTACTAGCTTTAAATTAGTACTGTTGTAGATTTTGTCTTAAGTGTTTTCTGTTAATTAAGTATTTTGTAAGTACTTTATAATTTTGGAGCAAATTAGGATTTACTTCAAAAGAACCTGTTATGTGGACCTTTCCTATTTTTGAAAAACCACAACTTAACAAAAATTCCAATGTCATCCAGTATTTTATAATTTTTACATCAAAACATGCACTATACAACTTTTGCTTTGTACAGATTTTAAACATATTTATTACAGAATGAAAAAGAATGAGATTATTAGAGGTTCATTTTTAATCCAAAATATAGGATTACATTTGGTAATATATATATGTGTGTGTTACATAAATTACATAATAATCAAATGAATAGCATAACAATGATGAATAGCATAACAATAGTGATAATGATATTATTAACATTTCTTGCATATAAATTTATTTGTAGAATATTTGTCTTAATTCTGGGTGTGATAAATTTGTTTTAGTATATAAGTAAATGTTTTTCTGGATCTAATGGCCACAGTATTTTAGTAGTTGTGTATTTGAGACCTGATGCCACTGAAGACTGTTGAGCAGCTGCGTCTCAAAGTTCTTATATTGGCACAGTATACATTGTATGTTTATAGAACTGTGAAAAGAAGCAGTAAAGAAGTTTATAAATTCTTCTATTATAAAATCAAAGCTATATTGTACCAAGATAAAACCAAATTGTATGCATATCATCTCTATAAATTACTGTAAAATCCGGCGTATAATATGCATTTTTTACATGAAAAATTAGACTGAAATTTACAGGTGTGCATTTTACACTGGGTATAAAAACAAGTGCTTTAAAAATAAAAGATAAGAATAAAAAAAATGAGACTTCTACATGTATCGAAATACTGTTTATTTAAAGGAAATGGCATTCCTTATGAACTTAAGGGTTGTAGTTCAAAAGTATTCTATTTTTTTCTAAAGCTTGGAATAATACCTTGAATAAATGACTTCAAAACATAAAGCATTGTTCATGTACATTTCAGGTAGTTCGTAAAAAGGGGGGGGAGGGTGCATGCCATACGGCAAATATAACTAAAAATTAAAAGATGCAGTTTGAATGCATAAGTGTGCATTATACATCGATGCATGTTTACATTGGATTTTATGGTAAATTTTTTTTACTACTTATAACTTTTGTGGGGTGCTATATCTTCATAAATTTTGGGACAATCAGTTGTTATATTAGGGAAAATAGCTCATATACTGGGGGCTTTGCTACTGGACCAACAAACTAGCTGGGTATGTAAGTACGTACAGAGGCGACTTGGAATCACATAGGAATGCAGGATCATAGATGCCGTAGTTGTGAGCTGTGATGCAAAGAAGCAGAAGCAGCAACACATTCATGGGACAGAAAACCTTTTATTGTAAGGTTATACTACAACTGATGTTTGAAATTACGACCAGAAGTCGTCTGGTAGGCCAGACAGTCCTGTCAGCTATTTAGAGTGATGAGGCCTTCAACTGAAGAAATGTGTTTCATACACCAAATATTTTTAAGTGACCCCAATAAAAGTCCATGCATGATAGGTCTAGTGGTCTTGTTTTCCAATGTACCAGGCCACCACAACTTATTCACTGTTGTCGAAAGGTTACATTGAGATGTCTGTGATGTCAGGTGCCCCAGCATGCTAGTTCCATATGGTGAAACACAATGACTGAGGGTGTGCTGCATCAAGAAGTTTGAGCAGGACTTGTTGCTGGAAGATCAGTAATGTCTTACTGTCCAAAGTACTTTGAGTAAAGTATGGTCCAAAGAGGTAGTCTCTAAGAATGCCATTCCAATCATTTACCGAGAAACGCTGTTGAGCTGCATGTTTTATACAATGAAAGTTCTCCAAAGCCCACATAAAGATGTGTTATGCTAATTGAAGGCTCCCTTATGTGTGAAGTATGCTTCATCCATGAAAAGTACAGAAGCAGTAAATGCCCTGTCTGTAGCACTCTGTTGCTGGAACCATGCAGCAAATGTCCTCTAAAATGGATAATCATCAGGCTGTAATAGTTAGATGTGGTGAAGATGGTATGTTCTCATTTGCTTTACTGAGAATATTCTCCAGACAATGGATTGAGATAAATTCCATTTGTTGGGCTATTGTTCGAGTTCTCATACTTGGATTTTCTTCTACCAGACATAAGTATGCCTCTTCATTACCAGGTGTCCTCGTTGTTTGCTGCTGATTAATTGTACCTCTCGTTAAAGAACTAGTGGAACATAATCTTCAGTTCACACTTGCGAAGATCATGTGATGTGCAACATGCCTGTTTTGATAACACTCCTGTTACGACTATCGAGCAGCGTTCCTGTTACAATCTGCAACTCCACACATGATCAGCATGTCGACCAGTTCCTCATTTGAATATTAGTTCCTCTTACTACTTCAGGAAACTGATTGCAAATGATAACTTCCAGCAAGATCAGTGTTCACAAAACCTTCCATTCAATACCATCTGCTGCAAGACTGCCAGCAGGAATCTTCCAGAACAAAAGAAATTCAATAGAACACCGCTGCCAGATGACTTCTGGTCCTAATTTCAAACACCTGTTGTAGTATAACCTTACAATAAAATGTTTTTCGTCCTTTGAATATGTTGCTGTTTCTGCTCTTTCTATTCGTTTTTGCATCATAGCTCGCAACTGGCATCTGTGACCCTGCATTCGTATGTGATTCTGAGTCTTCTCTATACACCCTACACATCCTGCAAGTTTGTCAGTCAGGTAGGGAATCGCCTTGTATAAATATCATCAGAACTTGAAGGGAAAAAAGTCACTGAAATATATAGAATATTTTTGTTGATAAATCCTAGATTAAAATAACCTATATTTATTTCTTAAAATGTTTTGGTTTAAAATTAATGTGCATAATGCAATATTTTATGCTTTTGTAGGTAAGTGACGACAAGAGTGACGGTCATTTTCTATTAAAAGTGTGTTCTTCTCTTCGTCCATCAAACATCAGCAACTGTGAAAGTGCAGGAATTTGTCAGGTTGATGGGCACACATCCCACAACTATGGAGAAGCTGCTTCCCAGAAATTTACGTTTGATGGACGACGTTTGAGGCTGACATTTAAAAATGGAGAGGATTGCCCTTCTGGAAGTAAGGAATAATTATATACATGTATCATTTTAGTTCTTCATGGGCTGAGTGCCATATGCTACTGGTACTTGCCGGAGCTAAGTGTGATATACCATTTAAGTTTGCAACATTTAAGTGGAAAGCAATGTAGACCGCATTCTTAACATGAAGTACTGTTCTAGCAGGTTGAGTTTCCTGGCAAATAACAAATTTTTGTGATGCTTTGTTTTAAGTTGGATGTCTGTGAACATGTTAATAAATTAGACACTTCTGTATAAAATGATGTATACATAAGTGGATCAAATGTACCTATTTTAAATTACCTTTGTTCCATTTAAATTTAAGTTCTAAGCCAAACATCTCTCCCATAAGCTTTTTTTATACATAAAATCTATCATAATTTTTTATGTTCTATTTGACTTATTTTTTTGGATTTTGTGAGCAAAAACTTCTTTTAATTAGTTTGTTGCTCCATTTTTTGATTTGTATACATCAACGAGCTAAGACATTTTGAACACCTACTCAATAACATGTTTCACTATTTTCTGCCTGCAAAACAGTTGCAACTCACCTTAGCATGGATACCACAAGTTCTTGTTAGAAATCTTGGCACAGGTTGTGCCAATTGTCTAAGCAGTGGTCATGTAAAGTTGAGCTATTTTGATATGAAAATGTTTGATCTCTGAGCTGCCTTTCTGTGAAAATCCAAATGTGCCCTATCAAATTTAGATCTGCTGAGTTAGGTGACAAGGATATTAATTGGAATTCATCTGTATGCTTCTTGAACCTTTCTGAAACAATTCTAGCCTTTTTACATGAGATGCTGTCCTGCTGGAAGATTCCATTTTCACTTGGATGCCATATAAGAGTGTAACTGATGCACAGTTATGCTAAGATAGTCAACAACTTTTATAGTCACTTCTACCAGAACTAAGGATCAACAATGAGAACATTCTCCAAAGCATAATACTGCCATTGTCAGGCTGTGTACATGGAGGGAGCGATTGTTTGGCTGTGGAAGATGGTGCACCCTTACACAACTATTGACATAATGAGAAATTGTGATTCATCCAATTGTGATTCATTGTTTGTTTTGAAGATTGGCAATCGCGCTGAAACTCCTTCACACTAGCAATGAAAAACTTCCTCACGATATTTCGTAAGTCGCGACAAATAACACGTTTGATTTTTTTAAAACCAAAATTGCTGGCATCCGTTTCTTAACTTTAAGATCTTCGTTAGTGCTTATTACGATCAGTTCCTATTGTAATGGAAATTTTTTTTCAATATAACCATTTGAATTAATTGCCTACTGTGCTATTGCCATAGTCAAAGCATTCTCAAATCTGGTTTCAAAATCTGGATAAAAGTGCATTTAAATGTTGAACGTAGGTTAAACCGTTCTGACAGATTGTCTGTGGCAAATTTAGAAAATTCAGGACCTCCAGTATTATACTTCTTTAGCTTAACTCAGGAAAGAAGAGCTGAAATGGTTCTTGTTTTAATAAAATTTATGCTGTCACGTTGTAAACGCAAATTAACCTCGTTATAAATTCAGTAAATTTGTTAAGTAAAATTTGGTTTCCACTTGATTATAAATTTTCTTTTAAAATTAAAGTCACAATCTAGTTTGATGAAAGCTACACTATCTTAGACCCCATTTACATCTCATGGACTCCCAAATTAATTTTTGGCTGACGTAGACCACTTTGGGAATCACTGATCCAACCAATAAACTCTCTTCCACTTATTTATGATCAACGTTTCCGAGCCCATTCTAGGCATAGTTTGCAATGACACTTTGTCAACAGAGGTACATGAGAGGGACGTTCACTGTGCAGTCCCATATCCAACAGTGTCTGCTGAGCTGTGTGTTCCAAAACACTTGTACTTGAACATACTTTGTATTGGGCTGTTAGTTGACCCTCTGTCTTGTGCCGATTTTGCTTCACAAAGCAGGATAGTCATCAACGTCCTTTTACTTTGATGATGCATGGATGTCCAACAGCTTGGCGCCTACTGCTGGTTTCATTGTCATTTATCCACTTTACACAAATACTATAAATGGCAGATCGCGAAAAACCTGTCAGTCATGCTGTTTTGGAGATACTCATTCCAAGACTTCAGGCCATTACAATCTGTCCTCTATTAAATTCCCTTAGACCAGCCACTTCCCACTCACTCACAAAAGTAAGAGCATGAATGATAGCTTACCTTCTCCAGCAGCAGTTAAATATCATTCTCTCGTAATCATGTGACTTCCACATCGTCTAGACGAGTTCATTGAAAAATGTGGTCGTGTTGATAATGTTTTTGCTTGACGATATAAATCGAGTTTTTTCTGAAACTTTATGTATTTTAAATCCTTTCTGTTACTAGCATTATGAATAAATAATGTTACTTATTACTTAATGTAATACTTATATTATTTTGTATGAAAGAGGATTTTGTATTTGATTTTTTTTCTGTACAAAGTTGGATTTATTTTTTTAGTAAATGGAAAACGTACTTCTGAAATTTTCTTCATATGTGATGCTTATGCTGGATATGGAGAACCAGTACTACATAAAGTAAGATATTTCTCAGCCTCTATTTATGTTTAGTTTTAAATTTGTGGTTTTATAGTTAATAGCCCTTTGTAGAAAGATGTGTGGATGACTCTTATTTACCAAACAAAGTTCTGTAAATATATAACTATATATTTACAACTATATATTTGAATGTTTTATTATTTGAAGGCGTTGAAATGTTAAAAGTTTGAGGATATTTCTAGTTTTCTGAATACACAGATAGGTAGCAACAATTTGATTAGAGGAAAGTATTTTTACATGTAAATTTCTAATACGTATTTACTTAAGAGAAGGAGTGCATTTATTTTCATTGATTACATTAATTTTATTATTCTTGAGTAGAATTGGACTATTTAAAGAATAATCATTCATTGTCTAAAATCCTTTAAAAATTTTAAGAACATAAGCATTTGTTTTTCAATAACAAATACAGTACTTTATAGTGTAATTAATCAAACTAGATGTTAATAAAACGGATAAAAATATTACATGCTTTTTGAAGTATTTTGAGCTTGATATTAATTTAGGTTAGGCTGATTTTACAGTTCATTTGTTGATTTAGAAATCATTTTCTTTTGTGATAAGGGTTTTCTTTCATAAGATTATTTTCTAAACATTAATTACAGTTGAAATATATTTATGTTTAGTTATGTATTATCTTTTATTAGATAGTTACAAGAATGCACACACACACACATTTTGTTTTTATATTTAGTGGAATAAGGTATCTTTCTCCAAGCTGAAGAAATTTCCTTGTAATATGAATGTACCTTCACACTTTATCTATTTGTTCCTTCGTAATAATTATTAGAAATCTGTAGTAATGCATAATTTGTAAGGTATCTTATTTTATGTAAGTGATTGATATTTTCCCTAGGTGACACTGTAGATGAATAACCTTGAAAGGGTGTAACTAAATGTGTGTGCATACATTTATAAAAATGTTGTACCTGATTGATTAAACTTATAATCTAATGATTACATGGTATGAGCTACATCTGATGTAGCTACTAAATTTAAATGGAGCTTAATAGTATCACAGCTAATTTTAATTAAATCAGACTGTACTGTAATCAGTGCATAAACACAGATCTAATGGAGATCATGAAATTTAAAATAAGCTTATTTATAGAGTAAAATTTTCCTCTTTTCATTAGAATTATATTTTTTTTATTTGTAAATGTGACCTTTTTATTTATAATGTTCTAACTTTTTAGAAATATACTTGTTTAACTGTATTCATGTGGAAGACTTCCCTTATTTGTCAAAATATGCAGCATCAGTGCTCTCTTGAAGTAGGTGGAAATCACTTCGACTTCAATTTGCTTTCCAGTTTGTCACATAATTGGAATACTTCTGATGAAAAGAAAAACATGTAAATCTTATTTTCAGCTTATTAAATTTTGCTTTTATCTCAGTAATATTTTTAGTTTTGGTATATATTTTACTTATGCATTTTTTCATGTTTTTTTTTTCTATTCATTTCTGGTTTAAAATATCTTTTTAAATTTGTGTTATTTTGTTACAAAAATCTGTGTTTAAAATTATTTTTATCAAATATTATTTTGTAAAATTAGTATTTTATTTCAGTATAGCTTCATTACATTTTGCAAAGTTTTTATGCATAAAAAAAGTGTAGTTGTAATTTTTCTTATATGTAAAAGAATTTTTACATTTATCAATGTATTACAAGAGTAAAAAATGTTATTTCTTGGGCATCATAGTCTACAGTATTAATATAAAAAAAGTGAACTATTAAGAAAAGAACTCTCAAATGTATGTTATATAGTGGGGTTAATTGTAAGGTTTTATATTCAGTATACCTTAAAATTAGGTAAATTATTTGTAATTCTTTGAGTAAATAAATAAGAATGGAGAAATAGTTGCTGGATAAAAAGCAGATACATTTCTATTTATTTTGAATTTTTTCAATCTTTTAATTACATTCCCCAAGTGTTAGGTTACTGCTGTATCCTAGTGGTTACGGTCACGAGTCTGTGTCATAAGTTTGAGCCTTAGTGCTACTGAAAACCTGCTGCATAGAACTGCTGGTGCATGTTTAAACTGCTATGGCTAAGTCCTTTTAGCATTGTGTGATAATTTGGAGAGGGAGGTGCTAGCTCGAATGTCATCTTCTTACCTTAAGTGGGGCTCTAAACTTTGAAGTCTGTCTCCAATAGCTTTTGTACTTTATCAAGCACACTAATTCTTTCACTAATCCTAGGTGGATACTGAATTCCTATCTACACCTCCACATATTTTTTTCTGTCATTTACTACCATTGTGTATTGGGGTAGACAAAAACTGCTAAATGTTGTCTGTGAAAGCATGTGCCAAAATTATGACACATGTTTATTCTGAATATTACAAGGGGTGATCAAATGAAAAGGTATGAAACAACGCGGTAGGTACAAATGTAGACTTTATTCAAAATATACACCATAGGCCTGAGCACAACGATCCCACTGATGAACAAGCCGCAGGATTCCTTGTTCCCAGAATTCCTGTGGCTGTGAGGAGACCCAGTCCTTCACAGTATCCTTGAGTACGTCGTCCGAGTTGAAGAGCTTCCCTTTCAGGTGTTTCTTCAGTGGACCAAACACATGGAAATCGCAGGGCGACATGTCCGGACTGTAGGGCGGATGGTCCAATGTCTCCCATTTGAACTTGTCCAGTTCCATTTGTGTGACTCGGGAGACGTGTGGACGCGCGTTATCATGGAGCAGAACCACACCCTTCGTGAGCAGCCCCGGTCTTTTGTTCTTGATGGACCTGCGTAGGCGTCGGAGTGTCTCACAGTACACATCCGAGTTAATGCTTTTTCTTTGCTCGAGGAATTCCACAGGTAGCTGACCTTGAACGTCGAAAAAGACTGAGCAACACCTTGCCTGCTGACTTCACGGCTCTGAACTTTTTAGGGGGAGGTGACGACGCATGCTTCCACTGCATGCTGTCCCGCTTTGTCTCTGGCTCGTAGTGATGGCACCAGGTCTCATCACCTGTGACGATCAGCTTCATGAAAGCGGGGTCTTCCTGATACCGAAACAGATGTTGCAGTACTAGTCCCATACGTAGTTTCTTTTGCTGGTCGGTGAGCTGCTTCGGAACCAATGTGGCACACACCTTCCGAAATCGCAACCTGTCGTAAACAATTGTCCACTCGGTTCCATAGCTGACACCCACCTTCAGCGCCAACATTCGTAATGTGACACGCCGATCACTTCTCACTAGGTCGTCCACCTTGTCGATGAGATCGCTCGTGATGACAGTGTTTGCCTGGCCTGTTCTCTGGTCATCACCCACACTCTCGCGGCCCGCATGAAAACGGGCACTCCATTTTCTGACAGACGTGTCAGAGACACATTTCTCCCCGTAACCGGTCACCATCCGCCGATGAATAGCTGCCCGTTTCTCACCTTCCGCTGTCAGAAATCGAATAACACTTCGCTGCTCCTCAATCGTCGAATTTTGCAACGCGAACGCCATCCTGTCCTCATACGGATTGCAGCATCATTTGGACGCCGCTTTTTATAAGAGTCTTTGCTCTCTCCTGCGCATGCGGGCGCCCGCGCATGATCCGATCCCAGTCAAAGCCTCCAATGGCAATCTGAGAAGTCTCACTACATTCTCCCATGGCGGAATATGCAAATATTTAACTTTCATTTTTATGTCGTTTCGTACCTTTTCATTTGATCACCCCTTGTAAAACTAAAATAAATGATAAGCAAAAGGTCACTATTTTTTTCTCAATTAGAAAAATTTGATGTTATTCATTTATTTTCAAGGGTTGTCTACTTAGAATAGTTACTATCATAGTAGCGAGTGAGTTGTATGAACTTCACACTATGAAGCAACACAAAGACTATTGGCAACGTACCTCATAATTTTGAACCTCAATCAAGTGATGAAGATAACATCAGAGCTACCTCCTCTGTCTCTCCTAATTACCACTGCATACCAATTAGAGGACATTGACCCTCAACAGGTTTAACATGCATTGGCCGCCTCTTCAATCAGTGGCACCAGGACTAAAACCCGCTACACTCTAGCCATGAAATTGTGATCAAAACCACTAGGCTACTGCTGCCTTTTTATTGTAGTAAATTAGTACTATTTTAATTTTGTGATATTGATGTAAATTTTTTCAATAAAATGTGAAATTAATAGGAACATCAAATATAATATTAAAATGTGAAATGAATTTAAATTTTAATTGTATGAAAATCATTTTTTAAAATTTGCAAATACTATCTTAATGGATGTAATTTTATCTTTAAAATGTATGTTGCAATGGTTTTAACACGTATGAAAAATAATGGGAATCTAAATAAGGTGGAAGATTATTTAAAACCTTCACAAAATAATTAAGTTTGAATAAATTGTCATTTATTTAAGACTTGATTGAAAATGGATTTTAATGTTAATTTTAGGTACTGGATTAATCTGTGTCGTGGCGTTCAACTTACTCAGGATACACTTGGTTGTTTACCTAATGCTGCTATCTGCATGAAGAGTCCAGATGATTATTATGTAACCTTAGGCATTGTTCAAACAATGGAAGCAAAGTCCATAAGTAAGATTCTATTAAAAATTTTTTTTTATTTTCTTCAGTTTTATTTTAAGGGATTGATCAATATGCATTCGTGTAAATGTTGAATACAAATATGTTGCTATAAAATTAAAAGGTAGAAGTTTTTCTTGGCTTAAAACAGCTTTGTACTTAAGTTTTTTTATGAGCTCTTTTGATTAATTAAATTTCAAAGCTATTGAGAAATTTAATGACCATCTTTATTTTAAAATCTTGATATTAAAATAAAATTCCCTTAAAAAACTAAGAATTTTTTTTGTGCTTGCAATACAAGTTTTTCTCCGTCTTAAGGTTATTACTGGAAAATTTTTAATTCCTGAATAATATTGTAAAGCAAGATATTTTTTCGGCTGATTTAGAAATGAAAGGTTGATATGAGCAGTATTTTTTACTAAAAACGAAAAACTTTTGAAATCTGCTTTTTAATTTTTTTATCAGATGCCTGCTAATATATCTAAGTTCTTTAATCATTTTTCTGAATTTATTTTTGTTTCTGAAATGATTTTTAAATTGATTGTTATTAAAAGTATTATTTTTTTTTTTATTTTAAAATTAGTTTAGGTGAAATAATATAGATTAGCTTATATGCACATCTTGGTATTATATAATGGCTTTTAATTAAGAGGTTTCAGTAAATTGCTTTGCAGATATGGGTATTCTGACTTGTGCACTTGTGGCATTAATGCATTTTCTTAATAAAATTTTTTAATTTACTAAAATTTTTCTTGGATATTAATTGTAAAATATCTTAAATAGTGAAATGCTGTTTAAAATGCAATTTATGTTAAAATTATTTATCTAATTTTGAGTTTTTATGGTAGATTTATAGTTTTATAAGCTTAACACTAACTTTAACTTTTTGTAAATTTAATCTCCAAATAATTTGTACTTATGGAATAAGTCTAAGCATTTTACTAATTATCTATTTGTTTATTATTATTTGATATTAATATCATGGTTATGGGAACTAAATATTTGTTTTCCTTCCTGTTTTGAAATATAAGGAAAGGATTTCAGTTCTGAGTCTTAGTTAAAATGTCAGATAAAATATTTTAACAAAAAAACTATTATTTGCACGAGTATTTTTTAAAAAAGTTTTTCATTGTATTAATCCTTTTTAATTTCTTTCTTTGTGTTTTCTAATGTTTTAAATTGACAAAGTATATTGTCACTTTTCCGAATTTTAAGTCTTATTTAATTGATTCCTGCTGTTTTCACTCTTTTAAGTATAATTTTGATTAATATGAAATATGAATTTCTATGTGATAATAGACTTAATTTAAGAATAGTTATGGGAAGTCAATTACGTTGGAAACTTGCTAATAGTATCTGAATGAAACTTTTTCTACATAAACCAAATTTAAATGCCTGATGCAAACAGTAAAAATTAAAATTTGTGCTGTATAAACTCTTGTTATTTTTTTATTCATTGTTTTCAATTCAATAAAAATTCTTAACTTTATCTCTTATTTATAAAATTTGTGCTATTCATTATATTGATTTTACCTTTTGAGCCCTAAAAATACATACTGTCATACTTTTTCTACTCTTAACCAGAGCAAAATTTGCTCATTTTTATTGCTTAGAATGAATTCTTTTTATCGTACTTTTCTTGACTATCCCTTGACTTCTATATTTTATTTTCACATCAGATTCCACTGATCTTATGCTGACATTTGGATCTGGAGACAGTCGAGCATGTTCTAGTGTTCCTTCTGACAAACACCTTACTCCAACAACAAGACTTTTTATGCACTGTGGCACATCCTTGGGACATCCCAGAATAGTTCGTGGACCTGATTCACAATGCTACTACGATTTCATTTGGGAATCTAGTTTGGCCTGCATAGACAAAGCGTAAGAAATTCATTTGTCAGTTCAGAAATTAGTTAATACATGAGACATAATGATTAAAAAAATTGGATAAATATTGCGAAAGAGTTATTTTTAAAAGTTTGTGTAAATGTATAATGAGAAAAGCTTGCTGAATATATTTGTGTTAAGAATTATCATATAAAAGAAATAAACATAAATATTATTTTTTGAACACTAAGTGTATAATCAATATAACTGTTTTGAAGCAGATTGCTTTTGTTGCACGCTTGGAATTTTATGCTTTATAAACAAATTCATAACACCGCTATAATTTTGATTGTCTAATTTAAAAAATATGATTTCGTAGTATATGTGCCGTCAGGGTGGTGTGGTTGGTTTGTCACTGACCCTCTGCACCCAAGGTTGCGTGTTCGAACCCAGCCCAATTCGGTGGATTTTCATGATGCCGAAAATTGACATCAGCCATTTCATATAAATATATGGCATGTAAAAGAGATCCCTTGAGTGTCTGTTTGGCTTGGGTGCTCTTGACAAAATTAAATCCTAGTACATGTTCGCATCATTAGAGCTCAGGTGCCTCTCTCTGGGGAGGAAACTTGTTTTTAACATTACTTATAGTAATCAGTATTGCCTATATGGTGCTGCGCTAAAAAGTGGTACCAGCTCCTGGAGAATGTACTAGGCCTGCAAAGGTTAAAATATCAATATGCAGCCCTATTAGAAAAAAAATTTTGTGCAGTATATTTATCCAAAAAACAGGTGAAATGAAATTATTTGAGTCAGAAATACATAAAAATTGATAAATAACTTTAAGGTTTTAGTTATACATATTTAAAAAAAGATAAAAGTTTTAAATGAAAATACTAAAAAATAATTATTTATTGCTACTTGTTGATAAGCATGTTTCTTTTTGTAAGAGCAATAATAAACTATATCATTAAAAAGATCTACTGTGTCCTTTACACTTGAATCTAATAAAGATTCTCTTCCGTTTATGTTCAGTACATGACATTTTAAGAAGAGCTTTCTGAAATATTTTGCAGTTTCAGCATTTTTATTTAAACATAGCTGTTTTGTTTTTACAAGTTCTTATTATAACTGTTCAACCTTGACTGAACAAATCTTCAGATCTTGTTGGAAGAATTTTTATGTTTGAGTGAATGTAAAGAAAATTATTTTTTTATAAACTTGCAACTAAGTTGAAGTCTTCAGAAATTAAACTAGTTGTTAATTGTAATCAATTTTGTTTGTTTCTTTTGTGTATCTATTTAGCAATCTTATATCATAGAATAATAATTAACTATATTAAAAATAAATGGTTTTTCTGGGAGTGTGTTACTTCAAAATCATAAAAGTGTTGAATAAACATTAATTTTGAAAATAAGAATGATTTTTTTTTTATAGTGAAGTTGTGATGATGGAAAAAGATGGTATTATCAAAGATGAAAGATTTGGTTACACTGTTAATATCAGCTCAATTCTTAATACGTAAGTTATCTTTAGTTTTTTAACAAGTGACAAGGAGAAAGAATTGGAATGTTTTTCTTTAATGGTTTGTAATTTCCAGGTAAAACACGAAATGTATCTATCAATATAACAAGTGAACCACTTTTGTATTTTTGAATATCTTTTTTTTAATGAGATTTGGAGATATTAAAAGCTAAAAACTCAATAACCATTATGAGATATTCAACTAAAAATGTATAAATTATTAATATATTTGAATTTTTTTGATTCACCAATTTGTTTGTGAACAGCATTTTTTTTAGTCTTTCAAATCTGACATGAAGTAAGACTGATTTCATGAGTTAAACCATTTTTATGTTAATGTATTAAATATTAATATTGATGGGGACTGTAGTAGAAATAAAGAAGTAAAATTAATGTCTGTTGTGAAAGTAAAATGTAGGCTAATTATATTTTAAAATGTTGTAAAATAATTTTTTTAAATGACAGATTAGATCTATTATACTTTCTTAATAAAATATGGTAATTTTTATTCAATTATTTGTTTCACTTTAACTAATTTATTTTTTTATTCGTTATTTTATATTTCTATTAATGTAATTTTATCTGGGAATCTTGCATTAGGTACTCGGATTTCTAATTGTAGGAAGGAATAAAAATTTAACATTTGAAAATAATTTAAATGTATTGCAATGATTTTTTCTGTTCCATTTCTTTTTAAAGATCTTAAATGAATGTTTTGCTGTAATTTTCAATTTCAGAATTTTCTTTTTTTACACAAAAAGTCCAAGATCATGCCATTAAATTTCGTTTGGTGAAATTCAGAAGTTTTATTCTGAATCAAAGATTTTTTACTAACCATGTTAACAAATTTAAATTTATTGCAGATAACTGGAAACCTGTATTTTTTGCGCTTTTTATGACTTATTTCATTATAATATGTTGTGTACTTTAAATTTTCTTATAAGAAACCTTTTTCTATAAATATTTTGATGGATCTCGTGTGACTGTTTTAAATTATTTTTAATAAATGTTTCTTTTATATTTTAAAGCACATTTAATGCAACTGGAGTTACTGGATCTGATGAGTATAATTATGAAATAAACTTAAGTGGATTGCCGGATGTTTCTAAAAATAGTCCATGTGCTATGGCCGCAGTTTGTCAGACAAAACCAGACTCAGGATTCTTCCGAGATATTGGTAGTTTTAGTACCAGATCTTTTGTTATAAGAGGTAAACTAGTATATATATATGTATATATTTATATTTTTTCCCTAACTGTCTTAAGGAATTCTGTAAATTTTTTCAGACTTAAATAGGCTCTTATGCTTTTGATTTTGGCTTTTTTTTCTGTGTATGTGTTTAATTTTTTATAACCTCTATTATACTGGTAAACCTATATTTAACTTTAACAGATAAGTTAATTCAGTACACATATTTAAATATTTTGTATTTATAAATCCTTTTATCTATTTTATAAATCCTTTTTGTATATTTAAAAACTTTCTGACTTTTATAAATTTGCAGAGATGTAATTTCTCACTATTTCTTATTCAGGTCAGAAATATTCAGTTAGAATTTACTTCTCAATTATATACTATCCATTAATTAGTGTATCTGTGAGTTGAATTAGACAAAATTAGCGCTTTTTAATTATTTTCCATCTTTTAGTTGGTGGTGAGTTTGGGGAAGAAATTGCTCTTCAGGATAAGATTTTTGGCTTTGTTGACTCCCTCGCCTTTTTCAATGATTGACATTATCGTGTAATAAACATAATTTGCTGTTTACGTGTTGAGCCATGGGGATTTTTGTGGTGCTGAAAGGATTGGGGGATATTTATGATTTTTGACGTGACATTCTGGTATTCAAAAAGCAGTTAAGAGGGGAAGGAACTCATTGGGGTTGATTTTGAACAAAGTTCATTCGTTTAGAAAAATTTTTTATGTTGAAATATTGACTGGATGACCTATTACATCCAAAACTGAAAAATATTACTGCAAATCTGCATGGGTGAAAAACAGCCAACAACTCCAATTATTTGAATAATTACAAATTTATTAATGGACAAGGATGAGCAAATGATTACATGAAGACAAACCAATGTATATACACAAATAAATGTTAAAGCAGATTATTTACAGTAATGAAAAAATGCACAAGTTTTGCAGCTGTCCAGAAATGGTTCTCTGGAACAGTTCCACTATCAAGGGCTTGGGCAGATAAAGTCTCTCATCATAGTAGACACTCTTTTGAATTTCTGAACTCTGTCAACCATTTAGCTTCTTGAAAATTTCCAGAAAGGTCAGTGCCAGTGACTTCTAGAAGGTTCCATAGTAATATAAGTTTTTGCCCTGTTGCCAAAGGCGATATAATCACTTAGCTGGTAAATCTGCTCACATCTTCTAGGGTTGCTATAATCTTATTTTAAGTTATTGCTGGGAAGAATTCTTCCCCTATCAAATTTTCCCCACAAGCTGTGTATCATTGCAAAGAAAACAATATTCTTGGTACATTTCAATATGTATTTCACAGGCAAGGGATATTCGATATGTAGTTGCATTCTCAGTTGATATCAAAGAAAAAAGGCAACACTTTTATCTGAGTGGAGAAATTTTTGTAACCAATATTTCCTGTAGAGATTAAATTTTGAATTTAGATATAAAACTTTTATTATTGAAATTCTGCAATTGGCTTGCTATTTTTAATAGACATTGTTTTTTGGCATCACTTTTTACGAAAAATTGGCGTATTATTGTATTTCAAAGTTTTGTTGTTGTTTATGCCACCTGTCTGACATAGTCAGATCGAGGCCCACAAAATTCATCAGGCTAGATAGTACACTTGTCCTTAGCCTAAACTTTGAGCCCCATTAAGATAACAGTACTATTTTGTTTGGTACAACACAATAGATGGCAACACCTTTCGGACCCACTGATTTAATGATCACGTACTCTGTGTGTACTCGGAGGGTATTTGGAGGCATCGGGCATCAAACCCAGGCTTTCCAGTCTGGAGTCCAATGCTCTAACCACTAGGCTACCCACTGCCCATTTCAAAGTTTTAAGGAGGAGGTATCTATCTATAACACACACACATGTATATATATAATAACATACAAATTTTAATTAATATTTAGTCTTTTTCTATCTGAAAATGATTCAAAGTTTGTGTCACGCATGGCACTCTTATTATTTTATTAACTTACTGCTGTCTCTTGAAGTGGAGTATATTACCTGTTTACTGTAAACAACTGTTCACTTAGATTTAGGGTGAAATGCAAATCTTTAATACCAGCAGTGACTGTGTGTGTTGCATTAGAATATTTAGTATGATCCATAAAGTATTCAGGCATATTTTTAATAGAAATTCTTAGCTACTGATATAGGAACATGCCTGAGAGAGAAAAAAATTATCTATCTTTTTGATAAATATATCTTGACCTTCCGTTCTTTATAAATTCTTGCAATATTGGTTGTATCTGCCATGAGAGATACTTTACTTAACTGTTAGTTTTGAATAGTATAGTTATTTTTATAGTATGTAGAGTATTTTAAATTTATCATGTGTTAAATGTGACTATCAAATATAATTTGGGATATTACGTGTTTTATCCATTTTTACTGATACTTTTTAATTTTTTAACATCCAGTTTTCTGTATTTAATTTATATATATATGATTGCTTTTTGTTGCTTTATTTGATACAACTATTTGTGGTATGTATATGCATAAAGTAAAGGTGTGTGGAGAAAATGTTAATAACCCTTAATTTGAAATGAATAAACATGTTGCAGCCTTTGAATAAAATGTATTTTTCCATTTGTAGAGTTGAAAGTACACTTAAAAGTATTTTTAAAAGCAAACAAAATTCAAGACAGTAAAGTATATATGTGTGTGTAATTAATTCATTGTTAAATCTTATTTTAGATTCTAATAAAGCTGAAGGAAAATATATTATTTTTTATTTTAGGGTCAGAACTTCATCTTAATTTTACATCTCATACTAAACCATGCGGAAAAAACACTCTTAAAAATGTCACTACTCTTATCAACATGCAATGTGTGTCTGCTGCAGGAATTGTAAGTTATGATTTTTTTGTAAACTGCTTTCAACAGTGTTAGATGTGTTAATTCCAAGGGAATTAACACATTTTTGATGTAATCTGCTTAAATGTTTTCTTGCACTATTAATTTCATCAGCTGGTTTGGACTTTTTTCCTGAGGTTGATAAAAAGAATTAACTTTGTGAAAAGATTTTAAAAAGTTACATTTTTAAGTAAACATTAAATTTTTCTAATATCAAAGACTTATGATTTCTTTATCTAAAACATTCAAATTTATAAAATAACACCAGCAGCAATATTGAAAATTCATTAATGGCACAGTTCTTTGAACACAGATAATTGATTTTAGATGTGTTGTATTTTGTATTCATTGCTCTGAGTGAAATATTAATTACATTATTCAAACTGAATTATTTAAAAGCAGAAAGTGATGCTTTAAAAATTTGTATTTGAAATTTAAAATAAATTAAATAGACGAGATGCAATACATTTTCATTTTTTTTCAAACTTCTATGTTCTTTGTTCTTTCTATTAATTGAATTTTGCATAAATAAACTGTATTTCTATCATGTTTCCATGTAGTTTTTGAATTGTATTTTTTCTTCTTAACAAAGGATTTCATTGTTTTAAAATTTTATATTAATTTGTGATAAAAGTAAATGTTGTAGAAGAGTGGCTTTAAAAATATGCTAATTACAATAGTAACTCATTATTGTGCTTATTCTGTTATTATTTTGACTGAAATTTTTTAAAACAAAAGAATAAAGTTCTTTTATGTTGTTTAGGTTTTTGCAAATATCAGAGTACAAAGGCTGACATGTTTTTCAATAACAATTTTTAAGAATTATTTTTAGTAATGTGTATTTTTATTAATGCATATTTTTCAGGGTGAGCCAACCTTTACATATGAGTCAGGAAACTGTGATTATATCTTTGAATGGGAGACAATTGTAATTTGCCCAGATTATAATAGGTTTGTAATTAGTTTTAAGTACCGAAATGTAATGATGGTAATTGTAGATAATGTAATATTTATGTTAATGCAGTTTAGATTCAACCTGTATTCTGATTAAAATATTATGATAGGTACAAATTTTGTGAGATGGAAAAAAAAATTAGAGCAGGTATTTCACTATCCGAAACATTTTGTAATAGTAAGAATGCATATAAATTGGTTATTCCAGTGCATAAAAACAGTATGTTGAATATTTCCCTATTTTATGGGATGAAGTTTTGATATCTAGCATGTGTAATTTTTTAAAACCGTGGTCTGGTTTAATTAATGATACACTTAAGCAAGGCTAGTGTATTGGCAGTGATGTAGTTCTGAACTGACTAGATCAGCACTGAAGCCTTTCCTATCTTTTTCTGTCTTGTTTCAATTTGTATACAACATCCCCTATTATTCTGGGTGACATGTTTTTAGAAGCAAAATTTAATTTTTGAAGTTTTCATCGTTAAAAGTTTATTATTTTAGGTTTGGATAAAACTGTTTAAACTAAAAAAAACTAAACCACTGTATTTGATTTTAATTCAATATGCTTTATTTCTTACTTTTGCTTAAAGTACAACATTTTTGGCTTTGAAAGTTCAGTAATCACTTCAAAAGATTAAGTTTCATGTGTATATATTTTTTCAGATATATATTGCACAGAAACTTTTTTATATCAGTAATTAATTCTTTTTCAATACAGAATAAAATATTTGGTTCATTGGCATTAATTGAAAATCATAATGCAGTTTTTATCTCCACATTCACAGTATAATACATAATTAATCTGCTACAAGTAGGAATAAATTCTAATAAATAATTTAATTAAAGTACCAGTAGATTACTTTTACTTATTAATTAAACATAAGACAAGAAATTTAAAAATCATTTGCTGGTTGATTTTTTCTGAAAACTCGTTTGAATTTAATATTTTTCTTCAATGAAAGTAAAAGCAAATACTAGTAATATTTTTTGTTAATTATCTAAATATGAAGTTTAATCTTCATAAAATATAAAAATGTGATATACGTATTTTAACATAAATATGTATAATATCTTAATTTTGTGCACATAACACATGGGCTGAAAAGTCCCGGGCCTAACAAAGAAAACACAGCTTTTTTGGTTCGAAATTACCTTTATTCATCAACGTAATCTCCATCAAGAGCAACACAATCATTCCAGTGCCGCTCTAACATTTCAATACCACTTTTGTAGAACAATTTATCTTTTGCCTCAAAATAGGCCTCAGTTTCAGCGATAGCCTCTTCATTCGTGCGAAATCTTACCGGCGAGCATTTTTTTCAGGTCTGCGAACAGCCAGTAGTCGCATTGCTTCACTTGAACGCTATTTTTCCCACCAAGAAGCAGTGTAAAATTAAAACACGAAATTGTTTTTGATCCATTCTTCTGAAAATAACAAAAGTAGCGTGACTCTTAGCACAATAACTCACAAACTAATAAATAGAATATCATGAAACTTAAACAGCTGTCTATTGAAGGTTAGTATTAACTGAAAAAAAGGTGACTGCAATAAAACTAGCGCCATCTATGTGTTAGGCCCGGGACTTTTCAGCCCATGTGTTATATAGAATCATTATATTTGTTTTATAATATGTATTTGTTAGGAAAAAAAATCCAAAAGATGACTCCAAACCCCCCAATCCTGTACCTGACCCATACAAAGAGGACGTACAATCTAACCATAATACTGCTGCAGTTATAGTTGGTGTCCTTTTTGCATCAGTAGCTATCATTGTTATAGCATTTATTGTTTCAAAACCAGAAAGAAGGTAAGTGTTTTCTTAATTGGCAATTGAAAATTTTATCAATTTTTTAAATATTTTTTCATTATATTTGACATGCATTTTTAAAGACTATTTGTCCTGGGATTTTTTCCTTGTATGATATTCCCTGTTTACTTATATCAGTATTATTTTTCTTAAATTATTATTTAATATGTCACATATATGTATTGTTGTAAAAACTAATTATCATATCACTAAAATTTAACATTAGTTTAAAGGTCATTCAAAAACTTTGTTCATATTTTCACTTCTATAAACGATAAAAAAAATTGCTCTGTATCACTCTTAACAAATTTTTGAACAATTCTAAGAACAAATAATGATTTTTCATATCTCATTTTTCTTTTGAAATAATTATTAATGGCACTTTCAGTTTTTGTAAAATATCCTGTGTAGTCCATTCAGAAAGAAATCAAAGATATATTCATATCATAAAATGATTCACTATGTTAGTAAAATAGAATACTTTATCTCTTTCTCTTTAAAAATATTTTTATTGATTGGGCAGTTTTCAACGGACTCTCTAAGAGTGTTATTATGAACTCCATCATTGTGTTCTTGTATAACAATGCAGCTTGCATTCTGTAGCAAGTTTAGATTAACCAATTGAAGGAACCTGCATTACTAGAGCCAATGCAAAAACAGAAATAAAGTCAGAAATAATTTCACATGAACTGTTGTCACTGAATAAGTTCATAATCATATATTCAGTATTAAGCAAGACAGCTTATAAAATTGTAATGAGGTAACTTTGTTCTTATATTCACTAATTTTTTTATTTTGTATTTGTTACCTTGTATATATATTGTATAAAATGTCATGGACACCAAGCCATTTAGTATTAGTGACATTCGAGTCATTAGTAATTTAACATTGTTTGATTGAACCTTTCTGTTAATCATAAACTTATAATAATTAAGGAAATTTCCTACATTAAATCTTTAAAATGTTTTTCAGTTGCTAAGTACACCTATATATTTCTATGTAAATTTTATATAACTCTCAATCAATTTGTGTGTATATTAATACGTATTTTTTTTCTTCAGAGCTCTGGTTTCTCTTCGGTTTCGAGGACTTTTTGGCAAGGTCAGAGTACCTTATTTCAGATACAAAAGGGTAAGTTATGCAGCTCATTAAATAATAAAAATTTAGTTTTTATTTATGTTCAGTTTTTAAAATATGGTAAGTTTATTATTTGTTTAATTTTATTGATATCTTAATATACATGTTTGATTTAAATCATTAAATATATTATTAGTATTTCTAAGTAGTTTTTAAATTTTGAGATATCCAAAATTGTAATTGGTATCATGAAACAAAAAGAACTTCAACCATTTTGTTTGTATTGATATATTTTATCGTTAGCGTTGTTGGGTAACGAAACCTATTTTTTTTCTTATATATATTTTTTTTAAATATGAAATCTTGTAAATTATTTGATTTAGTTCCCTTTTAATGTTTGTAGTAAATCTACATATTGAAGAAAATATTTTTTCTTCTCTCTGTTAAGATCTTAAAATTTTCATTCTTGTTTTACTAGTTTGTTTTCTTCCAATTTTGTGATTTTTTTTCCGTATTCTTGTAGTTTTACCTTAAATGTAATTTTTTCTTTCTTGATTTTCCTTCAATAAATATTATCTGCATCAAATATTCTAGTTTTTCTCAAAACCATTTAGGTAAAATGAGGTAAGAAACAGTTTTTTCTTTTATCTAAATGAAAATGTTGGATATAATTTTTTTTATATTTCATAAGTATAATTATCTCATTTGTATGATCTCATTTATTGAAATAGTATACACTCTGACCTGTTTTTATGTGCTACTTTTTGTAATATTTTTGTATGTGCAGTATGTACAAGAGAAAGTTTAAATTAAATGTATGAATAAAAATTTAAAAATAAAACAGATGATTGTCAAAATAATATGCAAATTAAAAAGAATCCAATAGATGCTCCATCTCATGTTAATGTTGGGCACTGCAAGTAAACTTTAATGCTGTAAATTGAAATCAACTGCCTGTTGGATATCAACATGTTACCAAAATAACATATTGGGCATCACAGTTTCATTATCTATGTATATATTGCATCATCTATTCACATTAATTGATAATCATAAACACTTCTTGACCATTGCTACTAAACACATTTTGAGGTGAATTAAAGGTGCACTTATCTTTTCTATTTAAACATAATTTTTTTTTTACATATCTTGTTTAGATATAATCCCTGAAAATGATTATATCAAGGGGGGGGGATTAATTGAACAGAAAAACAATTTTCCTTGAATCTAAAATTGCCATTTTAGATCAAATAGAAAATGGAGGATTCAAGGGGCTAATTTGGATTAGGTGAATTCAGTATAAAAAAAGTACAAGTTAAATGTATAAATCTAATCATTGCATTACAAATGAAAATGTTACAAGGGCATTCTATTCAAGAAATATTTCAATATAGAAATGGAAAAGGCACTTTTATTCCAGATTTTAAAATTAACTCCAATGAGTTTCCATCCATGTTGAATTGATTAACAAATTTGGGAAAACCAATTTCTAGCAACATCGTGAGGTTTTGATTAACAGTTTCTATCTAAGATTTCTTTTGTGTGTTATCTTTATTATTATTATATTTCAATATATTAAAAAATTATATTTTATAGCTGTTAATGAAGTTTTGGGATATTTTCTTTTAATTTTTTTCTTTTATGTGATACCTATCTCCTGAACAAAAACAGGTTTGAGTGTATATATGATCACTACACTGTCTTAATTTTTATCAATTTGGGCCTACCTCCTTCTTGCTTAAATTGTTCGTAAAAAATTTGCTGTAAATAAAAACTGGAATCCAATATCCTCTTTTATTTTTATCATTATGTGATTGTTTGCATTTCACTGCATTTTGTTACACTGTCTTTTAGGGTGACATTCTCACAGAGTTACAATCGGATTTCTAAGTCAAAGGTAGCGTTTCTTGTTTATGTTGGATTATGGTGAATGGGTGTTAATCCTTATAACTCCTAACATGCTTCATATATATTCATAGCATGCCTCCTTTAAAATAGAATCATGCACTACTGTCGCTTTCACACATCCTAATGCACTGCATAACAATACTTATATTTCAACAAGACTAAAAAAATTTAATCATTATTATTTTTATGTGCTCAAAAATTATCCTGTTGTTTGCCTTGTGTTTGTTATCAATAATTTCCTTTGTGTTTATTATTTGTGTGGTACTGTTTATTTTTTATGTGTATTAATTATAAAAATATATTTATAAGATAATTGGGGTATCATATGAGAACTTTATTTATTTTTCGTTTTCTGAGCATATTGTTAGAAAGGACTTCCAAATATCTTGTGCTTTTGAAATTAAAATTTTTTAATTTTGCTTAAGTATGATTTGAATAAAAAATAATTTCTCAATTCCTTTTTTCCCCCTTGGTTATTTTTACTTGAGACTTTAAACATCAATTTCATTGATAAGAATTCTTTAGATAGAAATTATATTTATCTTTATTTCTGGACCACCTTTCAAAAATAAAAGAATATATTTTCAGTGCAGAATTTTTTACGTAACATATAAAATCTGGATGAAAATATTCAGAAAATTAAATTATTGCCATTTTTTTCATCTAATAGCAGAGATTATCAACTATAATCAATTATAATTGTTTCGCGTGTGGAAGAAGGCTCATTGAGAAATAACTTCTTGAGGTCTTCGGAAGCTTTCTGACAATCATTGTATTGTTATGTTTTGAAAATAACTCATGATTCTTCATTCTTTTAAAAAGAAAGTTTCTGAAAGTATTATTTAAATGTGGTAGGCTACTTATTTCTCTTGTGGTTATCTCTAAACTATCAAATCAAATTCTTAAAATGACCAAAATCTAGGAAACTAACATGGATAAACATCCTCATGTTTTCTTTAATGTGATGTATTGTCATGTAGATTGAATGCTTATGGCTATGCAAATTAGAATGCTTATGGCTTTTACTTGCGTAGTTGTAAACTACATACTTATACTCATTATGATACTTATAAGTATCAAATATAATTAATGTACTTATATTGTATACTTATATCAATATTACTAACGTATACTGATAAATAGGTACAAACAGTTTGTTACATTGGAATCATACAAATAATGAATGGCTGGCTGGTAACTAAGGGGTCATGGTCACAAAATTGTGGTTAGTGACAATTCTTCTATTGAGCTCGTGTCTTCGAGCTTGTAGAGACATGTTGAGTAGAAGGGTTGTTGCATGTTAAATCCTTTGAATCCTTACTCATTGTTTTTTTGTGGAATTATGGAGAATGGGGTGCACCAATTTAAAGGTGTGGACTTTATTTGAGCATGATTCTAAATTACCAGGTCCATCACCACTTGCCCTTGTATTATTTCTTAGTGTGTTGTTAATAATCAACCAGTAAAATACTTTAGTGGTTTGGTTGGATATACTCTTTTTGTTGGTGTTTAGTGAATTTGGATTTTAAAAGATTCAACCATGCTATTTTAACAAAAAAAATTTAAATGCTGTTCTTTTATAATGAATGCCAAACTTGCTTGGGACACTTGGGGTTTCGCGTCACTGATCACTTGACCGAAATATCTGCACTTGCACCCCAGCGCCTAAGGTCATGCATACTGAGATAGGCACCGTAGGCCTTGGCCCTCATGGGCTGTTGTGCCACTGAGTTCAGTTATGATAATGGGTACTTTCTCATCTATCTTTCAATGAATATCCTATATTATGTTGAGCATGTTTGAGTTATTAGAATTGCAATTTTAACTTAAAATTTTTGCAATACGAAGATCTGACAGTAGATTTCAGATGTATTTTATCTAAAGCCAACAGATATAGTTTAATAAAATTCTCTAAATATGTTTTTTAAATTGTCTCACAATTCAAAACTAAAAATAGACCTTGCATGCAGAAAATTTTATGCCTATGTTCTACCTATATGATTTGTTTATTAAGATTATCGAAACATTCCATCAATTTTTGAATTTAATAAATAATTGCTCTCTAAAGATGTTCTGATTCCAACTATATCTATATATATATATAAAGGAGAAAAGCCACTCGCTCACTGACTGACTAATCACGATATCTCCAAAACTATTCAACCTACATACTTGAAATTTGGTAGACATGTTCCTTTCATGGAGTAGAGATCAGCTAAGAATTGATTTTGCGAAATTCGAACCGCAAGGGGCATTACGGGGGTGTTATAAATAATTGTTTCTATTTTTACACTACTCAACGTACAATCTTGAAATTGGGTAAGCAGATTCCATTCATAGAGTAGAGATCTGCTACAAAATGGGTTTTGGGAAAATTGACCCCCAAGGGGTGTTGAGGGGGGGGGGGTTAAGGGGCATAAAAGATAAATATTTTCATTTTTAAAGTACTTGGCCTACTGGCTTGAAAATTGGTAGGCATAGTTCTTTCATGGGGAGTTGAATATCCGCTACAAATTAGATTTTGGGAAAATTGATAGTAAAAATTTTGTTTTTACCCTTTTAGATTTAGATTTGAAAATTTGGCTTCCATGTTTATTTTATGGAGTAGAGATCCACCTAGAATTGGTTTTGCGGAAATCCACTTTCTTATAGGGTTACGAAAGTGTAAACATCATTCTATACTCAATTTTAGAGAATATTAGATAGTACAAATTAGTAGTTCTGTCCTTTTTTTTTATCAAGAGGGGAGAGTTACAAGTATAAGTATATATTTCAATACAATAGAATTCTTAATGCTAGGACATAGATATCAATATTTTATATATATATATAAACAGATATATTTATAAAACATCATGAAATACCCAGTGAAGCGGGAGGGTAACGGCTAGTTATAGATAAATGAGAAATTGTAGAAGTTTAAATTGTAAGTAGTCCTTTCTTTCTAATGTAGAAGCAGTTTTGCAAGTAGAGTAATATGTAATTAACTACTTTTAAATTATGATCAAGATTTTTAATTTAATTGAAAGAAGTATCTTTATTCTAAATTGTTTAAGAGTTTTTAAGAAAGGGAGTTTCTTTTTTTCTTTAAGAATGAAAATAGAATGAATATCAGTAAGCTCTAAAATTGAAGAATTAATTGAAACCATGTCTAAATTTATCAGTTTGATTTAAAGGCAAACTGAAATTAATCCTATATTAATCTTATGTGTTTAAGTGTAGCTTTGTACTAAAAAAAACCAAACCAAAATATGGCCGTGATAGGCAACTTGTCTTGGGCTTGAGTTCTTATGTCAGTAAAGGCCCACTGTATAGTAGAGCTGATGCATATTCAATCTTGCTGCTACCTTCATGTTGCTTTGAAGTATGATAAAAAATTAATTAAATGTAAAAACTTTGTACTGAACCCAAAAGTATTATTTATCATAGAATTGTGTGATTTCAATTATCATTGGTTGTTAATGAAACATTCATAATATATATAATAAATTCTTTGTTAATATTTGAATTATTTCTTTGTTTAGCACAATGGGGAACGGTTGGTTCTGGTTGATGCTGCTCAACCTCATCCATATGATGATGACAGAGATGTTGAGATGCTGACTTAATTTCAAAGGACCATCTGTAACGAAACCTTGTGTTTTTAGTGAAGATATATATTTTTGCATTCCTGACCTCAACTCTGTGCTTTCATAAACTTTGTCTGTGGAGGCACTTATAGGTTGTACACGTGTGTTACTTTTATTAATTTATTATGAGATGTGCACCGGCAGTTGGGTAAAGAATGTACTCATAAAATTTACTTATAATGCTGACTAGTTTAAAACTTGTTTTATTTTAAGCATTAATATTAAAAACAAATGTTCATAATTGCATTTATAATGTATTCATCTTGCATTTGTTATTTTAGGTTGTGGAATTTTCAGCAATTTTTTTAGTCATTTTTTTAAAAAATTCCTTGTTTACTAATCATGGGAATGTTTTTTAAAAAAATTTATATTTGTAAAAGAATTTATATTTTCGTTGCATTTCAGTGATTTGATTTTGAACTGAATTATCAGCTGAAGAAAAAATTATTCAGTGTTTCTGAAGTATGTTTTTACCTAAACAAGGATTGCACATGATTTTCTGTAAATATACGAGTTGTGTATCCTTCCCTGTGGCATTCCTTTTTCTGTGTAGTTAGAGCATAGTTATTGTAACCGTGTTTTTCTTTGTTTCTATTATAAAGATTGAATTATATATATAATATATAATTGCTATTATGTACAAAAAGGTCAAGAAACAAAATCAAATCTTGAGCAATAATTCCTAAATTTTTGAAAGATTTAGAACTTTTTATATTGTTATCAAATAGATTTTACACCTTTGTGCCTGACCCACTTTATTTTTTTTCTGCTTGTGGGTCTATAATGTTTATATTTTTAAAAGATAGTTCAAAAAAATATTCAAAATGAACATTTTAAATAATAAGATTGATTGTTGATGGGAATCTTATTGTCCTGTGACTTTGATGAGAATGTGATATGATTACTGTGATGGATATAAACATTTATTTCTTTTTAACAATGCTTTAATGAATATTAGGTATTATTAAGTCATATATTTTTCTGGAAAGCTGACTTATTAGTGATCACATTTATGCACTTTCTTTCAAAATCATCAGTTATTTTTAATTGAACCAACATGGGTCTCAAAAAGCTAATTTCTTATTTAGAATCTGTATCCATTACTAGTCCATTGATTTTTTTTGTTGTTGAACAGAGAACACTTTTGTTAAACATTTTAATTCATGGTACACATAAGTAATTGGGTTTATACATCTTGTTTCAAATTATTCTGTTCTTATATTTTTTTTTCTAAACCATTAATTGAAAATTCTTATTTCAGATGTTATGATAATGTAGTATTATTTTCTACAAATGGGTCTTATTAAGTGTTCTCCCCCCTTCTTTCCAAATTGTGATGCTTTTTGAATTATATAAAACACCTTTATAAAAATATTTTAGTACATTCTAATAATAGTTGCCTTTCTTTGTTTTGAAAACTTTTATTCCTGCTGTCATGAATTCTATATATTGGTTTTTATTTATAACACTCGTTATTCCTTTTTTTAAAAAAAAACAGTTCAGATTTTAAATATTGTAACTTAATACCAAAGTAATCAAGATTGTTTAAATTAATAGATTGATGGTTGGAAAGAAGTTGTATTATTGATTGTAAATTCTGTAACTAAAATATGCTGTATAAATGCTTTTGATTTGAAAAATAAAGATTTTTATTTGTTTGTTTTTTACTCCAGTTTTATACTATTTAATGTAACAAATTATTCAACTTACGAATTATTTTTACTGGAAATCGGTGAAAAAATGTTTTAACTCCAAAATTATATTATAAATATAATCAAGATGTTTTTCTTAGTCTCAGCAGTAACTTTAATATAGTTTAATGCTTTAAAAAGACTTAGATTTTATTTTCTTTTGGTATTATTTAAAACAGAAAAGTAATTTAAATCAATCAGATTGATGCATATTTTAGAAGAAAGATGGTAATTCTTTATTAAAATTTAAAATGTTATAGAGCATATTCTTTGAGGAAAATAATCTAATGTTCACATTTAATATTGGAATATGTATATCAGTATTTCAAAAAAGGTAATTTTTATTTAAACTATTTTTTAAGTATTGTATAAATAAACAGCATATATAGATAGTATATATATATTTAATACCGTAACATGTATAATCAAGTTAATTTAACTGCGCTAAACTGGTCAAAACTGTACAAACATGATTTGTGCAGTGTTGTATTTTATGCTGTAATTCATTCAGATTTGTATTTTATGCTGCTGTAGTAATTTCATGAATATAAGCCAGAGGTTCCCAAACTTTTTTGCCTCATAGACCCCTTGCCAGGTTTTTTCCTTTTGGGTAGACCTACTTACCCAATATTGAATTTTTTCAAATTCATCAACTTGAATGTGATTGACAGCTGGTATAGAGCTACTTACTTTAAAAAATTTAATTTTTTAACTGTAGTGCAGTGTTTAAACTTAAAGAAATGTTAATTAATTAAATCAAAATTTAATTAATGTATAAAATAACTGTTACATAAATTAACTGAGCAACAAACAAATGCTTTTAGTGTGAGGGATGAATCTGAAGATTCAATAACTAATTTTCAACGTTACTTATCAGTCTTGTCAGGTTTAACCCTAAATATCTCCTCGTAAATTGTGTCCAGTCTTTTCTTCTTTCCTTTTTTTGCTTTGGAGTTTTGCAAACGTACTGAAACTCCTCAGGTGGAAAAGCAATCACAAACTTTCTCAAGATACTCCATAATATGTGTATATTTTTTTAAAAGCCAAAACTGCTGTGTGTGTGACATGCGTTTCTAAACTTATTTAAGATCTTCGTTAGTGCCTAATGCTTGTAATTTGATATTTTTTCAATGTAACCGTATGAATTGATTGCCTACTGTGATATTACCCTAGTCACAAGCATTATCAAACCTAATTTCAGAATCTTAAAAAATGGACGTTTAAATGTTGAACATAGGTTAAAACGTCTTTATCCTGGCAGATTTTCTGTGACAATTAAGAAGCTGGGAAAATTCGTGATGTCTAATATTATACTCCTGTAACTTAATTCTAACAAGAACTCTGAAATGAGGTCCTTGTTTTAATAAAAATTTATCTGTTGTCATGCAACAGCAAATTAACCTCATTAACTTTAGTAAATAAATAGGTTAAATATGTAAGTCTGGTTTAATGAGAGTCGCAATTGTAGACCCTCAAATTATTTGTTTGCTAACGTGGACCTTTTGTAGGTCGTCATAGACCCTTGGGGAGACCACTTTGGGAATCACTGATAAAAGCCATCTGCATTTGCGATACACTGTGATCTGTCGTCGTCATTTCGTAAATTTTAGATTGAAATAATTAAAAATTGTTATTTTATTTGCTAGATGTCAGCAATTTGGAACACACATGTTTTGTACAAAAAAAAAAATGAGGTGAAAATAATTTAGATTTCAGAAGTAAATTGGTAGTTTTATAAAGTTATCGTAGCAATACAAATTTTAAAAAATTTGGTTGACCAAAAAAAAACTTCTGGAATTGCACAATTAATGGAATGTTATTCTCCCAGTTTTGTTCCACCAACATAGATAAAAGCTCTCACAAGATACTGCTCTGTCTGTGTGTTGAGCTGAAAGGGATAGTCAAGGGAAAAAAAGTCATATGTATATTATTTCAATGTTGGGCTATCTGCTGCACCTTGCTTCTGAATATATCAGACAAAAGAGAATATTATTTAAAAAAAATATTACTATTTCTGTTGGAAAAAGTGTAGATAAATATTTTTACTGATACTTTTTACTTTTTTTTCGAAAAGAATGATGATAAAAGTCAATGTACTTGCAAGATTGCAATATCTAGCTCTTATGTGGGTAATGTGGATCAAAATACGAAAAATAAAAATTGATTGATTTTTTATTTTTGACCAAAACAAGATTCTAAATTGTGTTTTTGTAAATAATAAAAAAAATTCACTTTAGGTTTTTAGTAAAAAAAATAGTGCATTGTTAAAGAATTTTCAGAGAAGTTGAACCAAATACAAAGCACATTTTGAGACAAGTGAAAATACAATTAATTTAAAAATTGACTAGTATGTGTTAGACAATTGTGTGTGTGTGTGTGTGTCAAGAGCTTGAAAGTACATGAAACTTGAAAAAATTTACAAAATAATATGTGAAATATTTTCATAAAATTTTAAATCCTATTTTAAAATTTTTTTTCTATAGCACACTATAATTGTATATAAAAATAAAAACTTTTAATCTTTTTTTCCCCCTTAAATATTATTAATGGTTTGTAAAAACAAAGTTTTCAACTAATTTCTGCATTTTGAAATTTTTTAAAGTGTTTTTTTTTTAATTCTGTGTTTAAAAAAGATTGAGACTTTAAGTATTATTTAATTCAATTTAACCCACATTTTTTTAGAAGAAAAAAATAAGTTGCATAATTTAATGCTATACTCTAAGAGGTGTGACCCACACAATGTAATAAAGGGACACGCGGGGAATGGGTTTTTAACTAAGTCCACTATTTAATTAAACACATTTGTTGGACAAAACAAACATTAACATACATAACTATTAGAGGACTGATTACAATTAAAGGGATTGGAACGCATTCTTATTCGGTCCGTACAGTTAGGAAGCTAGGCCATCACTGGAGATAGTTCAGGCCGCTAGAGGGCGTGAGTCTCTGCTGTTTATATGTGAGGAGGGGGGTTACAATCTCCCCCTATGGATCCGGCGAAGAGAGAAAATCAGAATGAGCTGTTGTAGTAGTAGCTCTTGTTGAGGGGTGGATGTTTTTGCTGGGAATGGCAGTTGACGGACTTGGAATATGTTTATTTTGTGTATGCAATGTGGACGCAATTTTTTTGTGGTCGGTGCTTCTTCCAAGACCAGGGTGGTCTATACATTTTTCCTATGACAGGAATTTTTGATTGCCAGGGCGGCACTTCTTCCGAGACCAGGGTGGTCTATATACTTTTCCTATGACAGGAAATTTTTGACTGCCAGGGTGGCAAAATTGTTCACCGCACAAGGGCGCCAAAATTAAAAGAACTTATAGTTTTTTAATTTAATGTTACTTACACACACACATAAAAGTTGTTGATAAAAAAACTTGCAATTTTGCATGTTTTATATTTTCTTATAGCAATAAAATAAGATTTTATTTTTTTGAATTTTATATTTTAATTTAATTTTGTTTTCATTTGTGTAAAACAAAATTTGATTTCCGATACCTACAATAAAAACACGTTCCGAGTAGAGTTTGCGCTATTATACGGAACGTGTTCAATAATCTAAGAATTTGTAAGATGTAACAACAAAAATTGGGAATGACTTGTATCGGCATAAATTTTTATACATTATATGCTGAGAAAATGTGGCTCAACGTCGTTGTTTTTTTGCAATGATAATATATATACATTTTTAAATTTATATAAATCGCTTGGTTTTTCTTCTCCAAGTCATATTTTGTTTCATGTATACTGTTATTAAATTGTTCTCAAAACTCGAAATAAAATCTTTATCGCAGCGTTTCTCAAACTATGGGGCGCACCCTCCTCCGCGTGATAACCCTACTTGGGTACGCGAACGTATCGCGAAAAATCGAAAACAAAAAATTTAAAATAATTATCAATTTGGATAAAATACTTTACAATTTGAAATAATTACAAAGTAAAATACATTCTTATATAATAAAAAATAAAATACACATTCAAACTGATATAATACGCACTACTTATAAATGTATCAGTTATGCATAAAGTATTTGATAGTTAATTTATCAATATTCAATTAAAAACAAGTTCAGTAATTACTAGTGACTCTCTTGGGTTTGTCATATACAAAATTTATTTACAAAACTTAATATTTATCTAATTAGTGCGTTTATAATTAAAGTCATATTGCATCGTAGTTTTACCATCAAAGTACATTATAATTGCATTAAGTACATTGTTATTGTAAGAAGTGGGGCGCGATGAAAATTATGACTGAAAATTAGGTCACAAATATTGAAAGTTTGAGAAGCACTGCTTTATCGCTATCTACAACACTCTTTTTGGTATCATGAATTCCTTCAAATTCTAAGCAGGATATCTATACACAAGGGCAGCCGAATTTGCGATTTCTTCCAAATTTAAGATATAAATATAAAAAGTTGCCGCCCATCCGGTATAGTGGTCAGTGAAGCTGACTGCGGTGCCGCAGGGACTGGGTTCGAATCCCGGAGAAGGCATGGATGTTTGTGTTGTAATCCTTTCTCTTCTGTCTGTGTTGTTTACCCCCGTGTTATACGTTCGGTGGTGCACGGGGTTTACAAATGTTTAAAAAAAAAAAAAATTGCAACAAAACTGTAATCGTCGCAATTCAGTTGAAAGTAATTTCGAATTTCTAGGGATTTCACCTAAATTCTTTTCGTTGTTTTTTCAGTGTTGCGAACTTTACTTATAGACTGTTATTTGAAAATAAACTTCGAGTTCCATAAAAAAATCTTACCATACTTATTATTACATCTTAAAAAACATACACAAGAAGCAATTCCCTTCCTAGTTACATTCTATTTTTAATAACTATATGATTCATAATAAGCTAGTTTCCTGTTTCAATATTTCGCAATCTTCTCGTATTTTGTCCCCCTCCTCTGCTCTTTTGCAGATATGTTTTTTTTTTAATAATTATAATAATATTCTATTAAATTTTCTTGTTCATGCATATTTTTGTATCATTTCCTGTCTATCTCGGTGGACCATTTTTTAGCTCTAAGCCCTCTGTTGGATGTTAGTTCAATCCTCCCGAATAAATTAATAGCTAGGGATTCTTCAACGACGTTTTATAGCGTAGCATATCGTTTCTGCTTCCTTTTAACGTCAGTAAATACTCGAGAACATACAAATCCTATAGATAAATTTTGAAACTAAAATTTATATTAAAACAAAAGAAAGAAACCAAGTGGGGTGCGTCTAAGCGCAAACAATGCCAAGAAAGAGAAGGCAGTAAGTAAAAACTGTAGCTTTGTATATATTTAAAATATTACCATATTTTTATATACTTGATAGAATTCAACCAAGATAGAGCCCTCATTTTTTTTTTTGTTTTTTTTTGCACCAGGGCCTTTAAAAATACCTAGCTACTCCACTGCCTTCAGGAAATCACTTTTTCTCAAAAAGAGAGAGTTGACGCAATTTTAAATCAGTAGTTTCTTTAATTTTACTTCATTCCTTTAAAACTGCAAACGGTAATTGTGAATTTACTTTTGATTTATTTTGTATTTTCCCTTGAGACTTAAAAAATGTACAAACATTTTTATCATTTTAAAATAAAATCAAAACATACATTTATTATTTGCTTTCCTTTACAAAGGAGGCAGCGAAAATAATGTCCAGCTTAATGAAATCTAATTAAAAATATTTTTTATTTTGTAAATTTTCCGTGTTACATCAGATAATTTTAAGATTTTCGTCTATATTTATATATATGTTTCAATGTACTTTTATAGTACTTTTATGTTGATTAATATGCATCAATACTTGTTTTCTTTGCTTGAATACATCTTCCAAAAACACACTTTTCTATGGAAGAACAGTTTTATAAAGTTTAATTATTAGTGTAAACATGTGAAATTCCAAAAAGTAGTACTTAAGGTAGAACGGGTATTGAAGTTTTTTTCACGAATTTTTTCACAAGTTTAATTCCTAGCATTGATATTTTAACACTGATCGCACTTGCATTGAGCTATAGAAGAAGGGGGAAAAAAATATCTACAATTTTTTCATTTTTGAATAAATGCAAAATGTTAATGCCTGTGAGTAAAACTTTATTTAAATAATATAAAAAATATTAATTGGAGCATGACAGTCTTAACGCGACTGTTGCTGGGATGGGGGACCTTTTCCCCCGAAGCTCATGTCAAGTAGGTGTCTGATACTTTCGATATCTTGTTTCACTAACAACTGGTTCTTTCTTGAAAGTATGCTGATCCCCGGTCTAGAATTAACTTCATAAATTCTCTGAATTTTTCTTTATAAAAAATAATAAAAGTAAATGCAGTAAAATATTCTTGATTCAAATGATAGTACAAAAAAACTAGCTTTCAGAAACAGAAAGATTTGCTTTTATAATAAATAAGGAAACAGAAGTTGATTGTAAATTAATGTTTACAACATGTGTAAATGATAGAAAGGCTGGTTAATATGAAATTTTTTGCTTTAATTTTGCAGAATTATTCTTTATTGAAAATTTCATTTACCTTTTTGTACAACGTTTGTGATGTGATTTATATTTGCACAATTCATATTCTAAATATAACACTGTGTATGTCTTGTATCATACAAAGATTTAAAAATACAAATTTATCGTAACCAGATTATTCACTGAACATTTGGTTACTGAAATACGCACATTTGTGTTAAAATTATTCTTACTTTTTGAGAAATATATTACTCTGGAATACCCTACTCATATCGTAAAGCATTTGAAATTTACTTCAGATCACAAAAAGAAGGAGGGAAAAAAGTTTATTTTTCATTTTTGAGAATTTTTTATTTTATGTACACGATATTTTATTTTTCACAGCTGTAGAGTATCATTGGAAAAAAAAAATCAACTGATATACAACATTTCTTCGAACATTGTACAATCTTAATATCTTAAGTATAAGCCAATATAAAACAAAAAGTGAAAAAACTGTAAAAAAATTGCCAATGTACTTTATGTACGTTATCGAGCAGTACGTAATGTACATGAACTTTTACGAAAAAAAATTCATGTCAAGCATTATATCTGCAAAATATTACTTTTTAAAAAAAGAGTTGAATAACAGTTCTTAAAAAATGATACTAACTTTTGTAAGGTATGTATACGATGTAACTTTTTAAACATACAAAGATCAAAAAATATTCTTACATAAGTATTATTGCATAAATTTTCATTAAATTTGTAAATTTTTTATGCATAAACCTACAAACATTGCCAAACACTTCAATCAAATGACAAAGAAATTGTAAAATTAAAATTTTAGATATTCCTCTAACAATCAAACTGAAGGGAATTTTAATGAACTGCAATCAGAAAAAAAAATTTTTTTTTAAATATTCACAGTATGTTTTGTAATTATTAAAAATTTCTATGAAAACAATTTACAGGCAGAAGATTTGCAAGTTTATAGAAGAGAGTAGCTGAGTACCTGTAACACAATATATATTTTGTATAGTTTAAATTATATGAGTATTTATATAGAGTTATGAAATAAAAAACAGTACGCGCCAGCACCATAGCTTAGAACAGAGGATCTCAAACTTGTCATGTTTTTCGATCTGGGCCCTTGCTTACTTAATATTGAATTTTTGCAAATTCATGAACTTCAAATGTGTTTTGGACAGTTGGTATACTGTGGTAGCTCGCTGCTATTTTAAAAACACATTTACTTTTCTATTTGTAGTGAAGTGTTGTGTGAAAAACTAAAAAATACATGTTGATTTTAAACATTTATTAGATAAAAGTTAAAACTTAGTACCTGTTACACAGAATAAGAGAGTAAAAACAATGCTTTTATGTCACTTTAGTTACAAATTTTTAATACATAGCATACATTTAGTTAGGTTTTATCTTAAACCTCCTCGGAGTACGTCCAGTCTATTTTTTTTTCATAAAAAGAAACAAATTAAGAAAAACTTTTATCTAAAATTAACAAAATAATGCAAAAAGCAACTTTTTATTTATCTCTATAAAACCCAGATAAATCTGTCCCTTAATTGGGCAGAATTTGATTTAACTATTTCTGATATACAATTTCAATTTCCAAATAATCAAAAAAAAAAAAAAAAAAACTAATAATTATAGCTTTTTCATTAAATGTTTATAATTATTATGTACCTGAGATGCGTGTTTTCAATATTTCAATTGCTTGTAACAAATGCTTTTTTTAGTAGTTTGTATTAATATTTGTTTAATTTACTTGAATATTTTGAATCAGCAGAAAGAAAAAAAAATTTAACACTAAATTCTGAAAAATAAATTTTCTGAAAAAAATATTGTTTCTAAATTTTCAGTTAAATTAGCATCTTTACCTGAATCTTTATTCAGTAGCAAATGACGTAAATGAGCTTTCGACTTTCAAATAATATATTGAGAGAAAATCATATGATGTATTTTGTAAATGAAATGAAAATTAAATTTTTTTTTTATTTAGTGCAATAAATAATTTTTTAGAAACATGTTCTCAAAAAAATTAACGGATACTAAAAATGTTAATGAGAAGGACATTGATGGATTAAATTTTTTCGAAGAAATAAAATCTTTGCGATGTTTTAAATTATATTTATGAAAACAATCTTATCGATACATTTTCAAATATTGTAATAGCTTTACGGATTTCTTTAACTCTGCCGGTTTCGGTGGCTACTGGAGAACGAAGTTTTTCAAAACTTAAAATTATAAAAAACTACATGCGATCTACTATGGCGCAGGAGAGATTATCGGACTTGTCAATTATATCCATAGAGAGCGAAATTTTGGATAAATTAAATATAAAGGAATTGATACGAGCATTTGTAGCTGCTAAAGCTAGGAGAATCAATATTTGAATATATTTTCTAATTTTTATATTTTACTTTAAAAATTTTATATTATTTTTGCTTTGTTTTTAAAATTCATGAAATAATAATAAAAAAAGCAATAAGACAAACGTGTTTTAATATTATAATTTTAAAGCTTTTCAGTTCGAAAATCAAATTTCGAATAATATAAATAAGTATTTCACATTTTATTTGTAGCACTTTATAAGAGTGCAACAGAACCCCATAAAGGGGCGCCGAATTTCAACTTGAACAAGGGCGCCCAATACCCACGCGGCGGCCCTCTCTCTCTCTGACCAGGGCGGTCAATACACTTTTCTTATCACAGGAATTTTCGATTGTCAGGGCAGCACTTCTTTCATGACCAGGGTGGTCTATAAATGGTGGGGGCCCTCCCCCTGGTTGAAAACTTATTGCAAACATTTTCCGCAAGAATTAATTACAAATTTATACTTTAAATGTTAAATTTTGCATATTAAGTTCAAAATTTAACTTGACAAATATTAACAAAAAATAATAATGCAGTATTATACCACAAAAAGAATTGAATTTTTTTACAATATGCAGTTCGAAACACACACACACATTTTATGAATCACAAAAATGAAATATATTCGTTCATATCACTTTCAATAAAAAAATTGGCAGTTATAGAGACTGCCGATAGAAGTAAAAACTTAGAACTTTTAGTATTAAAATTTGAAATTTCATAATGTTCGAATTAAAATTATCAACATCAATCTGGTTTTCACATCTATTGACGCTCCGAGCAACAACTAAATGCATGCTTATATGGTTTTTTATTATTCAAATATATTACGGGCTGTACAAGATCATGCCAAAATATAAATACAATTCAATTGAAATAAGAATTAATATACAATCATATTATTTATGGATAGTATTTGTATTTACTTTAATTTCAACATTGATTTGTAACATTATTTTAATTGTTTGCATCATTGTCATTATTAATTTCAATAATACTTAAACTTTTTGTACTTTCGATTATTTTATTTTGTTCTAAAAAAGATACAATAGGCTTATGGTAACTAAAGTAAGAAAGGAAAATGTTTGATTCAAATTTATCTAAGTATCGCGTAAAAACCGCATTCAACGTCCTGTTATATTTGTAGTTCTGAGTTTTTGATCATTGGACATATTTAAATTAAGTGTTTCATTTAGAAAATCAATAAGTGGTAGATTTTTATCATCTGCAAAGTTAATATTGAAGTCTCCACTTAAAATCATCGGCACATTATCATATTTTTCGCCAAATCTTTTTTCGAGTATTTCAGAACCTTTTTTTGTATAAATCATCAAATTTTCGAATAAAAATTGTTGTATCTGTCTCATAGATTTTGCAGGCGAAATATAAACAGCAACCATTAATATGTGTTGCCCATGCTCGGAATCGCAACGAGCAATGCACAGTATATACACATTGAACTTTTCACTAAATCCATTGAATTTCACTTATAAGATGTACAGAGCACTATACGTCAGCTGTATAGCTACTGATATACTGCTGTAAGCATGTCGGTGACGCGAACGCACGAGATTTCACCCATCCATAAAGTGTCTAAGCGAACCCATAAGATTTTCCCCTACCAAAAAGTGCCCAACGCCGCTAAAGAAGTTTTCACTTCAAAAATCAAAGTAAAAATGCTATATCAAAGTTTTAAACAATAATAAAATCTATTGTGAAACAATTGATACATCAATTAAGAAGGGGAAAAAAATCACATACTCAAAAGTAAAAGTTCTACTTAGACCAAACAAATGTCTAAATTAATATTCAAAAAGAAAACCAAATGATTCCAGAAATATAAATATTGCACAGAACTCAAGAATTATAATGAATGTTTCGCAAACAACCTTGAACTGTTTCTCTTCTGCCTATTTTATTTATTTTTGCTTACTCAGCATAACACATTTTCGTAAATGAATCATAGGTCATAGGAGATAGATATATTCTTTTTATTAACCACCAAATATTATTTTCTGACAGAGAGAAAAATTAGGATTAATCTTTTAAAAAGTACAGCACATTTTATACTAAAATTACACACAAAAATGAATATTTTATGCAAAATAGCACATAATAAAACAAAAAGAAGTTTTATAGCATTAATAATTTCAAACAAAAATTGTAATCATGTAAAGAAAAGAGAATACAGAAATGTTTTGTTTCGTGTTCTCACTTCAGCATTTGAATTAGAACAGGACGTTCTTTATCCAATTTGCATTTGGGCATGCAATATTAATAGTATTATATAAGGTATAATATTTGCAATAAAATTCAAGATAAAAAGATTTACTTGCTCTTCAGTTGAAGATTAATCCAAACATTCTGTGGGTGAGAATGGAAGATAAGCTAACCTGAAAATTGATACCAAGCAACGGCCAAGCTTCTAAAACTTATTACACGTTGGGCGTCAAATTATAAGAGGTGTGAACCAATGTAATAAAGAGACACGTGGGGAATGGGTCCACTATTTAATTAAACACATTTATTGGACAAAACAAACATTAAAAAACATAACTATATAGAGGACTGATTACAATTAAAGGGATCGGAACGCATGCTCATACGTCCGTACAGTTTGGAAGCTAGGCCATCACTGGAGATAGATCAAGCCGCTAGAGCAGCGTTTCCCAACCTTTTTTGGCCAAGGCACACTTGTCGCGGGGGAAAAAATCACGAGGCACACCACCATTAGAAAATGTTAAAAAATTAACTCTGTGTGTGTGTGTGCCTATACTGACTATAATAAAGTAATTCTCTTGAATAGGAATCAAATAAGCACAAAGAAAGTATTTTATAATTACTTTATTATGAAATATTAAGTAAACAGAATAGTGAAAAATTATAAAATACTTTCAGTGCGAAACCTGGGCCTGTTTGGCTGAACACAAAGCTGATATTCTGGCTGGAATCGAAGAAAGACACACACGTAGCTCTTCGTCAACAGTTCTCAGTCTCTCTCTATATTTGGTTTTCATAGCAATCATGCTTGAAAAGCTAATCTCACACAGATATGTAGTGGAAAAAGGGAGCAATGTCAAAATAGCTTTGTTTGCCAGAAGGGGGAACTCCTTGGCAGTATCCAACCAAAAACTGTCCAAAGGTAGATCAGCAAATCTTAGCTTGCAACCACGATTTTGTCTCAGTTCAATTAGTTCCTCCTGCTCCTGTAAAGTCATTTCCTTTCGAACAACTGATGCTGAGCTATAAGGGTCCCTAACCCAGTCAAGGCATTCAGTGGAGACTGAAGAGAAATAAAATGACAACTTCTCCTCAAGAGTTTTTAAATGCTTAACTATTATCTCACACAGTGCAGCAGTGTGAACACCTTGCCATTGCATGGTGAGTGTGAACATTTCAAGATTGCCACTTTCCACGTGTTGATGCCAGAGTTGCACCTTTGAACGGAATCCATTTATTTTATCTGTACTTGTAAGCAGGTTTTCATTTCGGCCTTGCATTCGGGTGTTCAATTCATTCAGATGATGAAATATATCTGCCAGGTATGCCAGCCTTGCACACC
This sequence comes from Trichonephila clavata, assembly GCA_019973975.1. Lineage (NCBI taxonomy): Eukaryota > Metazoa > Arthropoda > Arachnida > Araneae > Nephilidae > Trichonephila > Trichonephila clavata. The sequence continues at coordinate 76,400 of BMAO01000064.1, forward strand.
ACTCATCACTTGCAAGCTGCTTTGCGTAATCTGACCCCTCATTTGTCAGAAACACTTTAAGTTCCTCCCGCAGCTCATACACACGAACCAAGACCTTGCCACGCGACAACCACCGGACCTCCGTATGAAACAGCAAGGTTTTATGCTTTGCTCCCATCTCCTCACACAAAGCTGCAAATATGCGACTTTTCATGGGTCGTGACTTTACAATGTTTACCATGCGCACAACATCATCCAACACATGAACTAAGGCTGATGGTAAAGTCTTGGCTACGAGGGCCTCGCGGAGTAAAAATCAATGCGTAATAATCACATCTGGATTTCTTTCCTTCACTCTGCTTACAAAGCCTTTGGTGCGCCCGACCATGGCTGCAGCTCCATCGGTGCAGACACTTGTGCAGTTTTCCCACTTAAGTCCTCCTTGTTCAAGGTATTCTGACGTGACGCGAAAAATTTCTTCTCCTGTTGTTTTTTCTGACAATACCTTGCAAAAAAAGAAGTTTTCTCTAATTGCATCACCATCAACAAAACGCACATTAGCTAAGAGTTGAGCATGTCCACTGATATCAGTAGACTCGTCAAGTTGCAATGCAAATTTCTCACTGATACGGATCTTTTCCAAAACCACACTTTCGATGTCTGCAGACATGTCATTAATACGTCTGGAAATTGTGTTGTTTGAGAGAGGGACTTTGGCAATTTCCTTTGCTGCTTCAGGTCCGAGCATCTCCTCTACAATAGCTTTGCAGGCAGGAAGTATTAATGTCTCTGCCACAGTGTGCGACTTTTTTGTCTTGGCTATAAGTTCAGCAACTTGATAGCTAGCTTTAAGAGCTCTTTCATTTACCTTTGTTGTTTTTCTCATAAAAGTTGCCTGTTTCTCCATGTTGTTACGCAGGCGAACAAAATAGTCCACATTCTTGTTTTGAAGCAAAGGGTGTTTCGTTTGGAGATGGCGTTTAAGTTTGCTTGGGACCATAGCACTGTTAGCTAGCTTTTCACCACACACTACGCACAGTGGAGTTGGTTTGTGTTCATCTCCAGTGAAAGTAAATCCAACTGAAATATAGCTTTCGCTATATTGCCTTGCGCCAGAGAATTTAACCATCTTTGCTTTCTTTTGACCCCCACTCATACTCGGGCTCTCATCTGGCTCCAGATTTTGTTCAGAGTCCAGTTCTTTCCTTTTCAAAAACTTGTCCATCACTGCAGTATCAGTGTCTCTCTCCTCACAGCAGCCGTTGTCTCTCTGACACTGTGTGAGGCGTCTGCCTGCGTCTCATGGGGAGGGAGGCAGGGGGAGGAGTTATAGCACTGCACAGCGCCGTGACCACCTATGACTCCGACGGGGGGAGTGACGGGAGGAGTTATAACGCTGCACAGCGCCGTGACACCCAGACCCGGCGGCACACCACGGTGCTTCAGACGGCACACTGGTGTGCCGCGGAACAGCGGTTGGGAACCGCTGCGCTAGAGGACGTGAGTCTTTCTGCTATTTATATGTGAGGAGGGGGGTTACAATTCTTCATTTTTTTTTCACAGTTAAAATGGAAAAAAAACTTTAGACTTTTATGTTTTTTTTTTATATTTCCTAATAAGTCATTGCATGATTAGTCAAACAAATATATTATACAAGTAATTTAAAAACTATATTTGTCAAAAAAAGACATCTGGATTTAAAAAATAACTTTTTTTTTTTAGCGGCCGAGTGGTTTAGGCATCGGATCATGGCTAGCATGTCATGAGTTCGATCCTAGTACCACTAAAGACCCGCCGTGTAGGGAAGCGATGCACGTTAAATCTGTCGAGAGCTCAAACGTCCTCCCGTGGTGTGGTAGTTAGGAGAGGGGGGTGCCAGCTCAGGTGTCGTCCGCGTCACTTGACCATGGTTTCAATTTACGCGGACCGTCCCCAAAAGCCCTCGTGTTGCTAATCAGTGCGACGTTAATATTCTCTCACTCACTTTACATTTTTTTTTAAAAACTATTTTTCATCGTAAAAAAAGTCTATCGTTAAAATGTGACTTAATTTTCAAGGGATGTATCATGTTTTCATTTAAATGTAACTTTAAAGTGATAACTTAATTTCCCTGTTTCAACCACAACAAAAATATATTTTGAAATAAATAAATCAGAAAACACAGTCCAACATATGTCCAATTTGTATTCTTGTCTACTGCAATAAGATGCAGATCAGACGATCATAGTATAAAATCAAAACCAAAGAATATACAGTAAAATACGTTTTACGCGAAAACGCTAAGACGAAATATTGGTTAACACAAAAGAATACAATTGTCCTGACGAACTACTGTGTATTTTCATGCAGCTTTATTCTTTTAACACGAAAAGATTTCTTTTCTGGAAATGCACAAATTATTGAAAACACCAGCCGAATTAGACAGTCCTATTGTATTATCGGAAGAATTTGCGGTGCATGCCACTCTCGCCTGCGCCGGCGACTTGGCGGAATGTGGCAACCCTGTACCATTATATAAACTCATTCGATAGAAGACTGTTACGCGGGCAACTTACAAAAAACATATCGACTATCTAGCAGAGAAGTTCTGGAATAGAATTTATTTGGCATCCTCTCTTACAGGGAAGGGGTCACCACTATCTCTAGAAAATAAAGTAATTTTATACAAGCGAATTTTGCGCCCAGTAATAACATATGCTTCCCCCATTTGGGGGGCTGCAGCCACCACTCACATGAAGAAAATACAAATAGTTCAAAATAAACTGCTCCGCATCATAACGAACGCACCTTGGTACGTTCGAAATGATGTGATACACAACGATTTACAAATGGAGCCGATATCTAACTACATCACTAAACTATCTAGAAATATTTTTCTCTCAATCGAAACCCACGACAACCCCATCATCAAAGCTCAAACACTTTTCACGTATCCTCACCCTAAAATTAACTATGCATACTGTAGCACGAAGTGGAGAAATCCGCTCCGCCCACCCTAACACAACAAATAACTCATTCATACACTTGTAACTTTTCACACTAGCTTCCCGCTGCATCCTAACAGGTGGAGAGAGAGAACAGTCACTCGGCCGCTCCTTTCTTTGATTGCTGACGCAATCCTCTGATTTTCCTTCCTTGCGCTTCCTCCAGTTTTCTCCCCGGTTCGTCCGCTCTGCGGGCCACCTCCGCTTGGGAGCCACTTCCTCCGCCCCCCACGCCGGGGGCCACTTGATTTGTTTACGTTTTCAGTCATGGTCGCTCTATTTCACTCAATTTGGGTAAAAGCGCTTCGCGCTGAGGCCCGGTACATCTAATTTTAGTTACTGTTACGCGGGCAGCCTTTTTTGAGCCAATATCCTCATCACTACTACATCCAAATTGGAAGACTCTCTTCCACCGGATTCCAAAACCGAGCCACCAAAGATCATCGCCTCGAAGCTCCGCCTACCGGCCTGCCGCCACTCGTCCGATTGCTAAGCTCCATACTATCCAGCATGAAAATGCAACTTAACCAAGACCTATACAGAACTTTTTCTAGCCAGATACCCATGTACCCGAAATTATATCCGTAGACTGTTACGCGTTCACTTCCAACTAGCTCAGTCGACTAACGACCGTCGATGTTTTACCTTTAATTTAAAATAATTATGTTATATAAATAAAATTGTTTATTTAGTAAATGCTTGTCCAACAGTCATTTTACATTGGTGACCTTGACTGCAGAACGTAAAACCTTCGAAAGGGATATAAAGATCATTGGATTGGATTACTGCTACACGTGGCTATGATTCAAGTAAGTGTTTATGGTTATTCGTTTGGTTTAAGGATGCAATTCATTTAGGTCAATAATTCAGGTTGTCGTTTTGGATAATTTTTCTAGTTGATTTAATATCTTAAATTTACAATCGTTAAAAATAAACATGCAGAGCGACGACTCGCAAATTGCACGAATAGCGGTGAAATTACCCCCAATTTGGACAAACAATATGAAACTGTGGTTTGTGCAGGCGGAAAGTAATTTTGCTTTATCGGCAATTACTAATGATCAAACAAAGTATAATAATATTATTGCAGCTATCGATCCAGAAACATTATCCTCTGTTTCAGATATTTTGTATAAGCCCCAGCCACAAATAAATATAATGAACTTAAAGAAAGGCTTATCGCAGAATTCTCAGACTCTGCAAATAAACAAATTCGAAAACTTCTATCTGAACTCCAGTTAGGTGACGATAAGCCGTCACACTTGTTAAGGAAAATGCGGGTATTGGCATCCGGTGCATCTTTAGATGACGATTTCTTAACCTTATATGGCTACAACGATTACCATCAGAAATGCAATCAATTCTTTCAGTCATTTCGGAGACACTTGAAAATTTAGCTAAGTTAGCCGACAAAATAGCCGAAGTTAGAACTGATCCTTTTTTAAATGTTTCCGTGATGGATAAGTCCACGAGTTCGAACCCAGCACTACCAACAAATCCTCGAGAAGATTTGCCTAATCCTTTATATCAGGAAGTGGTAGCACTTCATCAACAAGTAGATGCACTTAGCCAACAGTTCCAAAGATTTTCTGGCTGGAAATCCCGTAATCGTTCACGAACGAGAAGTAATTTTTCACGAAACACGACCAGATCACTGGAAAGAGAAGGGCCATCCGAGGTATGTTATCATTCAAAATTCGGTAGACATGCAAAGATATGTCATTCTCCATGTAGTCGCTCCAGTTTCGGCGGCAAACAAACCGACAGCCATACGCCAAAGCCGCCTATTTGTATTTGATAAAAAAAAAACGCGTTTAAAATTTCGGGTAGATTCAGGTTCAGACGTAAGCTGCTGGCCAGTTCCTGAAATGTTTAAAAAATTATGTCCCGAACCATTGCAATTGTTTGCTGCTAATAATTCAAAAATTTTGACATACGGATCTCTGTTATTAAATATCGATTTGGGATTGCGACGAAACTTTAGCTGGAAATTTTTGATCGCCTCTGTACCAATTCCAATAATCGGAGCAGATTTTTTGGAAAACTTTGGACTTTTGATTGACTAAAAACGGCGTAAATTTATAGATAGTGTCACTACTCTTTCTATATCTGGCATTTCTGCGGCGACTGACATTATTTCAGTAAAGATGATTTCAGGTGATGCGTATTATCACAGATTGTTGTCAAACTTCCCAGATTTAATTAAATTGACTCCAAAAAGAAAACAAGCATGCCATAACACTGTCCATTATATTGAGACAACAGGTCCGCCCATATACAGTAAACCCAGACGCTTGAGTCCAAAAATATGAGGCAGTAAAACACGAATTCCAATTTATGTTAGAGCAGGGTATATGCCGTCTTTCTAAATTGCCGTGGTCGTCTCCACTACATGTAGTCGCTAAGAGCTCAGGAAGCATCCGACCAGTGGGGGATTACCGAAAGTTAAACTCAGTTACAACTCCCGATCGGTACCCAATTCCCCACATTCAGGATTTCTCCCACGCTCTGTATAATAAAAATATTTTCTCGAAAATTGATATCGTCCGCGTGCTTATTTTCATATCCCAGTACACCCAGACGACAAAGAAAACTGCAGTGTACGCCTTTTGGACTATTCGAATTTCCTTTTGTAAATTTTGGATTATGCGGCGCAGCGCAGACTTTTTAGAGGTTTATGAATGAGATTCTGGGAGAATTGCGTTTTTGCTATGTATACCTGGATGATATATTGAACGCTAAAGAGTCAGAGGAAGAGCGCAAAACACATGTTCGGGCCATATTTCAAAAATTAAATGAATACGGTTTAACAATAAATGTATCAAAATGTGTGTTTGGGGAGCCAGAAATTTCATTTTTTATGACACTTAGTAACTAAAAATGGTATAAAAACCTTTACCAGATAAAGTGGACCCTATTTTGAATTACCCACAGCCAAAGACAATTAAAGAATTGAGGAGATTCCTCGGACTTCTAAATTTTTTTCGTCGTTTTCTACCACGTGCGGCTCACAATCAAACTCGCTTAAATGATTTCTTAAAAGGTTCATAACGCAACGACAACCGTAAGATTAATTGGTCGGAACAAACCAAAAGCGAATTTCAAAATTGCAAGGCCCTTTTAGCTAACGCTACGCTACTCGTGCATCCTAACCCTAATGCAAATTTAGTATTGTAGGTAGATGCCTCGGACTTTGCTATTGGCGGTGCTCTTTCAAACAGAGGGTGAACATCTTCAACCTTTAGCATTCTTTTCGCGCAAGTTATCCAAAACTGAAAAAGGCTATAGCGCCTATGACAGAGAGTTGCTTGCCGCGTATGCCTCGAGTTTAGGTATATGCTGGAGGCACGAAATTTCATTTTATGCACGGATCACAAACCACTCACATACGCATTTAAACAGAAGCTGGGCAAGTGTTCACCGCGCCAGGATTTTATATCCCAGTTTACAACAGATATACGACACATAAAGGGTTCTGACGATTTAACTGCAGATATGCTTTCGAGAATAGCTTCTATACACATGCCAAAACCAATCGATTATAATGAAATCACGAAAGCTCAGGAAAATGTCTCTGAATCGATTAGTTTGATAAATAATCCTCAAGGGTTAGAGATTAAAAAAGTAAATATGCCAGATCCAAACGCTCTTTTATATTGTGACATCTCCACTAAAAGCATTAGACCATTTATTCCAATACAATATCGTAAGCAAATATTTGACACGTTTCACAATTTATCGCATCCCGGTATTAAGGCTACTAATAAATTAATAAGTACGAGATTTGTTTGGCCCAAATTAAATAAAGATTGCACCCTTTGGTCTACGCAGTGCATCCCATGCCAAAAATCTAAAATCATCCGACATACCAAATCACCTATTTTTCCTTTTCAAATCCAAACCAAACGATTTGACTATATTCACCTTGATATAGTTGGCCTCCCTCACGAGGATTTGCTTACTGCCTGACAGTGATCGACCGATTTACCAGATGCGTTGAAGCAGTTCCCATTCCAGATATAACAGCTAAGACAGTCGCAGGAGCTTTCTTCAAGACCTGGATTGGTCGCTTTGGAACACCTTCGAGAATAACAACCGACTAGGGTCGCCAGTTCGAGAGCCGACTTTTCAAAGCCTTAGCACATCTCCTTGGTATCAAGAGAATTCGATCTTCTCCTTACCATCCGCAGAGTAATGGGATGATAGAAGAATGGCACCGTCCCTTGAAAGCTGCTCTCAAGGCCTACAACACAGAACATTGGTCTGACGCCCTTCCGGCTATACTTTTGGGTTTCCGAACGGCTTATAAGGAAGATCACAGTCATCATCCGCAGAACTTGTCTATGGGACAACAATTCGTCTCCCTGGAGAATTTTTTAATACTTCGCCAATGGACTCGTCACCAATCCAGCTTGTTGAGAACCTAAAAAGTCATTTCGATTCCATCAGACCATCTCCAGCTTCAAACCATTCCAAGAGATCAGTATTCGTCCATCCAGAGTTAAAGGATTGCAGCCACGTCTTCATCTGAAATGATACCGTGAGAAAACCCTTACAAGCTCCTTACGATGGACCTTTCAAAATACTTCACCGAACGGATAAAATGTTTGACGTTGACATTAATGGTCGAAAGTCAACGATTTCTATCGATCGTGTTAAACCAGCTTTCCTTGAAAGTGATTCAGTACAGCCTCCAGTGGTAACAGAGACTGTTCGAAGTGACAAGCCTTGTATTCCTGTGACCAGGGAAACCAAAACAAGGTATGGAAGAACTGTACGTTTTACAGAGAAGTATGGGGAGTGAAACACTGCGGGGGGAGTGTGCGGTGCATGCCACTCTCGCCTGCGCCGGCATCTTGGCGGAATGTGGCCAACCCTGTACCATTATATAAACTCATTCGATAGAAGACCGTTACGCGTTCACTTCCAACCAGCTCAGGTCGACTAACGACCGTCGATGTTTTTGCTTTAATTTAAAATAATTATGTTATATAAATAAAGTTATGTTTTTTTAGTAAATGCTTGTCCAACAGTCATTTTACAAATTCATTGCAGTAGATCAGTGGTTCTCAAACTATTTTGGTCATAGAACCACAAAATTTGTTGCCATTGATAGCGGAATCCTGAATATTTTTTAATCAACGACTTATCAAAATTTAAAATATAATATCAAATAAAACTAGTATTATTTTGGTACTTCAGATTTTATTAAATTAAGCAAAACTCAAAAAAAAAAAAAAAATTCATCATAGAAATAAACACAAAATAAACTTAAGTAAATGGAAAATCTTTAATGTGAAGAATGTACCAGCTTCTTTGATTTCATGATTCTCTTGAAATTGGGCGTCAGGTTTGATAACTGAACTCGCGTATCGGGTGCAGCATCAAGTTCCTTACGATATTTGGTTTTTGTTGCAAAATGTTTTGAAAACCCAGCTTCAAAAAATAAGGGGGGGGGGGTTGCAAATGGCAATAGAATTTGAATAGCCTGTTTTGCTAAATTTGAGTATTCATCGAATACATCTGACTAAAATATTGTTAATGAAACTGTTCTTTATAAATTTGACTTCTGATTGTGTATCCGAACTCAGTTGAGTCAATTTTCATAATCCATGGAATGAAATCCTTTTGGCTTTTCTTTTATTTTTAAAAGGATTTTGTACCCAGTGATTCTCTAGGTTTGGAAATAATCACTGATTGATTGCTGTAAACTGGATAGAGATGTGTTTTTATACCATCATGGATTTCCATACCTAAATCCACTTCAGATTCTTCGAAAAAATCCCTAAGCGTCTGGAAACACTCTAAGTTCTTTTGCTCTGCAGCTGAAATCCAATATTGTATTTTCTTTGAAAAGACAACCAATTTATCTATTTGCAATATGTTGACTTGTTTTCCTTGCAGAGCTAAACATAATTCGTTCAATTTCCCACATATATCAGCAAATGTAGATCGCCAAACCATATTATTTAATCTGATAATTCAAATTTATGTGACCAATAAAATAAGCCATCCGTCCTTTCGCAATTAAAATATTCGCATAGATTGAGAAAAAAGTGCAGCTTCTGTGACCAGCAAAGCCCGGAGCTCCAAGAGGTAGAAGGCTGAATCAGCTTCTTCACCTGCAGTTTTTAGCTTCGCATAGGGAGTTTGTACTGGACCCAGAAATTTTCAGTTCAAGACACATTAACCATTTCGTGCACAAGAGCAGAAAACGACTGAATATTTTGAAATAAATTTCTGGCTGTGATTGGGGTACTGACTTTTACTATTCGAAATACCTACTTGGCGCTTTTTTGACCTATTTTGGAGTATGGCTACCCGATTTACCGTTGTGCCTCCAAGACAAATCTTCAGAAACTCGAGTGAGTTCAGCTGAGAGTTGTGTGCATGTATTTTAGCAGGCCTTCGTAACAGTTGTCCTAGTGACATTGTCCTTTTTGCAGCTGATTTGCAGCCGTTCAGCGTTCGAAGAAATTCAATACTTGTGAAATATTATAACTCCTTAGTTAGAATCCTATAATCGATTCAAAATTCTTAAAGAATTGGAGTAACAATCAAAGACTGAAAAGGAATAGCCTCTATAGTCAGGTGATTAGTGACAATATGATTTCCCCCTCTGTTGAACGGCACTACTTGAATTCTAAAATTGATCCATCCGAGGGTCTGCCAGGGGTGTATTTCCACCCGAACCTCTCAACCCATGTCAACAAGACTTCAGATCCTCCTGAATTTCTTAGGCAACTTGCCCTCAAAGTTATTAGTAACATTCCTGATGATGCACATTTCTTATCTATACTGATGGCAGCAGGAATGAATACTCTCATTCTGGCAGTGATATTTATATTAAGTCCTAAAACTATTCCAGTCACACTAAACTGAGGAACTCTAATGGTTGCTCTGTCTTTCGGAGTGAACTCATTGCTACTGATACAGGCCTTAAAGAGGCACTCTCAATTCCTGGTTCGAACAGCATCTGGATATTATCTAACAGTCGTAGTGCCATCCAACATCTTTCTAACTGGCATAAGGTGGATGATAACACAGGAGTGGCTATTTTGGTGAAATTAAAACGTCTTTCATCTTCTCGCGAGATCCATCTACAATGGGTTCCTTCGCGCGTTAACATCTCGGGCAATGAGATTGCTGATGCCCTATCAAAAGATGGCGCAGCTCAACCCACTAGGAACTCGGTCCCTTTCACCTATTCAGAACGGCCCCTACATCAACAAGCAATCAACTCTTCCTCCTGCTCATCACTGGTATGAAGCTAAACGCCCTGGTGGTTCTCTTTCTTTTCAATGCAGCAGGCAGGAACAAACTGTTCTAACTCGTTTCCGGAGTGGCCACCTCCAAATTTTGACTTTTAAAGATGGAAACAAAGTTTTCCCAACGTGTTTGGTATTCTGCCTGCCAGGCATCTCCAGAACACATTCTTGTGAGTGCCTGGGGCTTACAAAACAAGATCTGTATGAGGACCTTATAATGGTGTTGGACTTTTTGAGAGTGAATGAGATCATGGACTTGGTCTAGTTTGGCTAGACATGGATATAAGCAGTAACAAATATTTGCACAATCATTTTACCACGTGATAACTTTTCCATATGAAGAAGTAAAGTGGTGTGAAGACTATCCATATCTTCACACATGACTTTGAAAATACGTGATTGCAATGGTTTACTTTTGATAAAACTAATCTTCACTGCTTCGTCTAGAACAGATTTATAAATGTCACCGAAACGCTTTTTGTTACTAATGCATATCTGTGAAGAATGTAATGAGTACTGTTACGGGTTTTATTTCGTAACATTTTTAATACGTGCTCGCTTTTCCTGTCATTGCTTTGACTCCATCGCTGCATACTTCATTACATTTCCCCAGATAATTTCATGCATTGTTATAAAATTATCAATGTAGTTAAATATATTCTCTCCTTGTGTTCATACTTTCGCTTAAAATCAAATCTTCAATTATTTTATTCAAATCATACCGAGCAAAATTACTAATCCAGCAACGTTTGTGGACTAATCTAGTTGTAATACATAAGCGTTACACGCGTGCAACCGTGAAATAAGTTCAATTTCAATGTCATCGGCAATATCGTTACTACACATTTTTACAGTACTGCTAGAATGAGGAACACTTTCAATTTGTTTACTATACCTTTCGCCCAATACGCACGAAACGATATCTTGAACACAAAGTTTAATAAGGGACTAGCTGCATGGCACGGCGCCTCAAATGTCCTCCCGTTGGTGTGGTAGTTAGGAGACGGGGTGCCAGCTCAGGTGTCGTCCGCGTCACTTGACCATGGTTCAAAATTACGCGGTCCGTCCCCAAAAGCCTTTGTGTAGCTGAACATTGGGACGTTAATATTCCCTCACTCATGGCCCGGCGTGCACGGGCTTTTACCGAGTGTATAACTTGATCCCCATGTTAATTTTCTCTTTCCTTCATGACGCCAAAACTTCTGTGTGGGTGTGTATGCGTATGATGAGAGAGCATGGCCCGGCGTTGCACGGTTTTCTCATTTAACATTTTTCCTTCTCTTCACAAAATCAGCACTTCCAATATTCTCTTTCGAAATAACTTTGCCTTCTTTGTTTCTTTCCCTCCTTTTAGCCCCGCGTTTCATGGGCTTTAACCGAGTGAATAATTTAAGGGGGTTCACCCACTTGATAAGTTCAAAAAATAAATCCCCCCCCCCCGATAAATTGCTTTTTTAACATGTCTAAAATACGTTGGTAAAGTGATTTTTTAAAACTCGAAGTCGTTATAAAGAAGCAAGTGTTTGAATAGCAGCCGTTCGTAGGGCTGAGTTGGCAATCGAAGGCTGGGCTATTGTGTACAGATGGCTTGATACCATTGACCAGTCTATGCAATTATACGTTCATACAAGTTTGTAGAGGTTTAAAAGGAAATATCTAATAGGTATTGAATATTTCATCAAACTTGTTTTAGTCTTCGCTACCAGGCATCGCCGATTGAGGGTAAGTTAAGATTTTCATCGTTTTAATCGGACTTGAAATTTTAAACTCGTTTTTCTCAAAACTGAGTTTTTCAAACTTTACTCCATCATATCTCAAGAACGGCTTGACTGATTTACTTCAAATTTTATAAGGTAGAGAGAGAGACTCGGCACATATATACGCACCAAATGGACTACGATCATTCTAAAATGCAAAATATTTATATTTTTTATAAGAAAAAAACCCCCATGAAATTCGAAATTTTTTTTTCCAGATGTCTACCAAAAATCCAGTTTTTGATATTTTCAATTGAATATAGTCCATTCTGTGCATTTAAGCTTATATATTATAATGACGTTAATTTTTTTAAATTTCAGATAAGCCAATCAGCCAGAATTGTGGAGGAAGTGAGCGTCCATTTTTTCGAGGCGGGTGTGCTCAGAGCGCTATAACTGACGTTCTATTGGATATTTTTGGCTAAACATTTATATACATACTCTTAAAATACATATAAATAAATGATATAAAAACGAAAGTTCTATCTTTTTACTGGTTGTCAAAAGAATTCCCTAAAAATAGTCCGTCACACAGGTAAATCCTCTTAATCCCCATGGGAATTTCCCGTTTCCCTTAGGACGATAGCACTTCAAATGTGTGTGATTACTATAACTATGTCATTAAAATTCCCTTCTTCGAAATTTGTTCACTTTTCATTGTGTGTGAGACAGGTTTCTTTCCCCTCCATTTAACCAGCCGTTGCACTGACATATTCGAATGCATAACATATTGCCATATATAGAAATTCCCCTTCCCTTATCAGGGTCAAAACTTCATGGTGTGTGTGTGTGATTTATAAATGAACGTCATTACAATTCCCTTTTTCGAAATGTCTTTCACATCTTACCGATGTCAGAAAGGTTTCTTTTTTCTCTCTGCAGCCCAGCGTTACAGTGGTTTTTTTAGTGTAGAATCTTCCCCCCCCCTCCCCCCGTATAAGATTCACCACTAATATGTGCCTCGCCTGTTAGATCAATGCGGTAAAATAATTTATACTACGTTTCCGTTATCTTTTGATTATCTGTTTTGAATTTTTTTACCACAAAACTCTTGCCTTTATTATGGCTTTCAAGTTTTCTTTTAAAAAAGATATATCTGCTTTTATTTGTTGGGTGATTTTTTTTTTCCAAATGCCTCTGTAATTTTGCTGGTGGTAAGGAGTTGACTGCCAATATTTTGCTGCAAAGCAAACAAACCTCATCTGGAACCTTCTTGTCACCAATACTAGTAAATCCAAACTAGTATCCTATTTACGTCTTTTCGTTTATACCACCTGTCCCAAATTGGAAGATGAGGCTGTAGTGTACGGTACTGGAAGTTAATGGCATTGCGGGTTCCAAATTGCCTGCATCTGTAGATTCTGCGATTTCTGCATTACTACTAACACAACGTCAGTTTTCTTTAACGACCCATTTTCTAACCAACGACCCATTATAAGGGCAATTTTTAGGTTTTAGATATTACGGTATTTTTTTTATATTGAAACTTTGTTTGCGATCTGAATTAAAGTTACCGTTAATAATACAAAGGCACAATAGCATTGGCGCAAATGGATGGTTAACCGACTTTGTTTACAAACTAGCCCTTCTACCAGTCTTCCAGTGTATCCTTCCGCCAATGTATTTCTACCGGAAAGGGTGTGAAAAGGCTGTTTTGCTTAGGCTTTTTGCAAAAAATCTACAGTTTTTTTATATATGACTTTTATTATTTCCTTCTTTTCCATCTGATCGATGTCGTTTAAGAATATGCTCAATGCAGAGAAGTCAGTGATTATGATGAAAACGTGCTTTGCATGGATCAACTGCTGCGGTTATAAGAAGCCGAGGGACATAGACAATCGCCAAGCAGTAACCCGGAAAAGGAAGTTTGGAATATGCCACTTTGGCCAACTATTGGTAGGATCAAAAGTTTGGTCCCAATTAAACATCCAAATACTGTTACACACACAAAACTCATAAATTTTTTTGATGGTGGTGGGGAAAGGTCGATTGTATACTTTCCCAGGAAAAGTGAATATATTAAACACCAATCTTATTTTTGTTATCAAATAAAATTTGTTACGTGGAACCCCTAAATTTTTTCGTGGAACTCCAGGGTTCCACGGTGCCCACATTTGGAACCACTGGAGTAGATAATAATGATGCCCCAATTATGGCAGACAAAGGCATTTTGTTTGTTCAAAGCTCAGAAATATTGCCATGTTTCCTAAAGATTTCAGCGAACGAGTGGTCCAGGAGTAGAGCCGCCGCCAGCGGAACTGTTGGTCTCGGGTAACCTACCGACTGCTACTCGCCAGTTTTTAATTCTATTGACTCTCTGGAATTTTTCAGAGAGTTTCAGCGTATGCAAATTTATGTTAATTCAAGTACTTCTAGACTGTTCTAGATGTCAACACTGTTTCTTATATGACAGTGATTCCCAAAGTGGTCTATATGGACCCCCAGGGCTCTATGACGACCTTCAAGGGGTCCACGGTGGCGAAAAAATAATTCGGGGGGGGGGGTATGAAGTATTAATGGGGGTCTACGATGATGGCTCTAATTTAATCTGATCGTGACTTTATTTTTGAAAAAAAATTTAATCAACAATCAATTACTTATTTAACTAATGTATTTTCTAAATTTAATGAAGTTAATTTGCAGTTCCTAGGCAACAGCATAAATTTTGTTAAAACGACCATCATTTCGGCGTTTTTTTTGCCAGAATTAAGCTAAAGAAGCAAAAAATTAACGTTGAAATTTTTCCCAATTTCTCAATTTGTCACAGACAATCTGCCCGGAAAATGACATTTTAACCTATTAACATTTAAAAGCCCTTTATTCAGATTTTGAAACTAGATTTGAGAATGCTTTGATTATAGTGATACGACAGTAGACAATAAATTCATACGGTCACATCGAAAGAGGAATGTCAAATTACGAGAGGAATTGATAGGAATAGACTCTAACGAAGATATTGAAGTGAAGTTTAGAAACTGATATCAGCATTTTTGGCTTCAAAAAGATATTCCTATTATTTATCCCTAATAATGGAATATCTTGAGAAAGTTTTTAACTTCTTTTCCTAGAGGATCAGAAAGGTTGCCAAACTCCAAAAAGAAAAAAAGACTAGACACTACTAATTGATGAGATTTAGGGTTGAATCTGACAAGATTGATGCCAAATGTGGAAAATTTGTTATTGAAACACTAGATTCATCCCTCTCATTAAAAGCATTTGTTTGTTGTTCAGTTATTTTATGCATTAATTAAATTTTAATTTCATTAATTAACATGTGCTTCTAAAGTTTTAAACACGAAACTTCACTACAGTTAGAAATTTAAATCTTTTAAAGTACGCAGCACTACACCAGCTGTCTAAAAGACATTTTAATTGATAAATTTGAAAAAAATCAGTATTGAGTAAGTAGGGGGTCTACGCCAAACCAAAAAACATGCCAAGGGATCTATGAGACAAAAACGTTTGGGAACCTGTGCTATATATATGAGCTGCTTCCCTCGAGCTGGGGTGTAGTCGTCTGATGTACGATCAAGTAGATCACGCCTGCCTTCTTGCATTCAATAAATTCTCATTGCTCTATTCAACCGTTGTATTGCTACCTGTTCTACTCCAAGAATCTTCGTGACAGCATCATTGATGCAGATTCCGACGATGAAAATTAAATGAATATTGAAGCTGCTGTTCCCACGTCATCCAAAATGAGGCACGTCATGAGAAGTATGCGCAGTTATTTAGATGCACATTCCAATGTTGAAATCAATAATAAAACGCAGTGACATGAAAAGTTTGTTGGTAATTAGGTGCTAAAAAGCAATACAGAGAAAAATATCAGATTGTTTTCCAAAAACCCAATAAATGTTTTGTTTTTAATAAATTTGAAAATTTTTTTATTAAATATTTTAAAGTTCTTGCGTATATTTTTGTTTCTTTGATTTTTATTATATATATTCATGTATACAAATCTGTGTAAATGAAATAAACTTAATTTTGTTGACATACGTTTTTTTTTTTCAATATCCTTTAACATGAAAAAATATTTCAGTTCCGTGCTAAGCGATTTTCACTGTATATGTGTAACATACCCTATAAAAGATATTTAAAGTATTGGACTGGATTCTGTGTATGCTTTTTTTTATACCTCAAGTGAATATGAAAATTAACTGGTAGTGGAGACGATGTAATTAAACCAGATAAAGTAATTTTGGATTTAGGTTTTATTGCGAAATAAGTCTTCAGAGGTTTAATATTTATTCTAGTTCAACAGATAGGAAGCTTTTTGAACCGATTTTTTAGCAGATGAAATTATATTTAAAAAATGTTACTTGAATGAATTTGGAAAATAGCGCTGGTTAAAGAGTTAAATAGGCCATCATGGGCGAAACAAAATTGGTAATTAAAAATTTTCTCTTTTATAAGTTTTTCCCAAGTCAATAAGGTCGCGCCCTTTTACTGAAAATTAATGGTTGGAACAAAGTATTTTAAAGTCTATAAAACTTTAAAATTGTTATAACATTTAAAAAAATTTTTATTCATTATTTCTATTCCGATAAACTAATTTTGAAAAATAGTTACATGAATATTTTCCCCCCCTGAAAATCGATGCAGTTCCTTTTAAAAGAGAGAACTCATTCCTAAACATAAGTAAAAGATTTTGTTCTGATATATTTTTTCTCTCGTATTTGATTGTAAGTTTTAGAAAAAGGGTAAATATATATAATACACACTGTATATACTCGAATCTATTTTTCCAATGTTAATATTGCTGAAAATTGAGGTGCGACTTAGAATCAAAGCCAAAAGAGGAAAATTTTTTGCTAGATGGGGGAAATTGAGTTTCCACTACCTTCAAAAGGAAACATGTAACCGTCCATTCTGGACACTTGCATCAATATCACATTCTGTGGTTTGTTTCCAGTATCCATTCTATCCTGAATTTCGATATTTACTCGTATTTAGGAATATTCGTTTTTGTACGCGTTTCTTTTAATTTCCTAAACATCACAGATATTGGTAATGGCATCGAAATGAGAGAGTTCACTATAACGTAAGTATGAAAAGGAATACGATTTTATTCCTAGGAGAAAACGGAGACAGAGCAGCGATCAGAGAATTCGATACGTATGAAACAAATATATGTCGATGGCATAAGCAACGTGATATGATTTTTGCTTGTTAATTTTCACAACAGTCTTTCTCTGGACTGAAAAAAGGATTGGATGGTACAGTAACGTGTTGGAAAATGGCGACTCCGAAGTCAAATGTGACAGTAGGAGTGACGAATCATCTTCGGAACAAGATATTGACCTTTAAATCAATTATAGTCTGACGTAGGTCTTCAATACAAGTAAAATACATAAATTATTCACTTTTTATTAATTCTCATTAAAAAAAAAATTTTATTTCTTAAAAGTATCGGATATTGATAAAGCTTTTACACTATTTTTTTAGTTTTTTCGCAAAAACGTGTGAAGAATTTGAACTGCGGCTTAGAATTGATGGCTGCTTAGAATCGAATAAATACCGTATTTTACGCTTTTTCTCACTAAATTTTCAATTTTTGTAGTTTGAAAATTAAAGCAAATTTGTCTTTCTTTCCACCGTAGGAACAACTTAGTAAAATATATTTAAAACTTTTGGTGTATTCGTAAATCAAATTACGTTTAAGAATTAATCCTTGCAAAATTTTGTAAATAAGGTTTTGCTTGTTATAATTGTTTAAGAGTATTATCCTTGACAAATACGCATTTATGAAACGAACATTTAATTTTTTCAAAGGGAACGAGTCAAATGAAAATTTTACATTGTTAATGAACGTTGCATTTCGTAGTAACATGAAGAAAAGGGGTGGCAGGCTTTGTAATATTGAACTATGGTCACGTGAGCAGGACGACATCTGAGCTGGCACCTCATTTGCCGAATCTCCACTCCATACCTATGGCCGCATTACCATAGGGGTCGTGGTTACGAAATCGTGGCATTGTCACCACTGAAGACCCGCAGTGTAGAGAAACTGATGTACGTTAAATCTACAGAGTGATTCATAAAGAAGGATACACACTTTCCAGATGTTGTAAAACAGCAAAAGTCATCCACACGCACCACCTCAGCAAGCCGCAAGATAAATGCACTTTTGAAGTTTGCGTTTCAACTCTTACGAAAATGACGTAGGAAAAATTTTATGTTGTAAATTCATGCAAAATACATAGTATTTCTCACACAGCTATAAAACTTTTAATGCCATTCAGGACAATGTGTATAAGTGAAAAATATCTCTCAATGTGAGTGGCTACAAAAACAAAGTGTAGGAACAAATGAAACTCGGGGTATGTCAATACAAGCACATATCCCAGTTACTAAACATAATGAATGGATTGGTCAGGGCCGATCCTAGGGTATCGGCCGCTCTCGTGCAAACACCTAATGTGCCGCCCCCCTAGAGAATTTTTCATATTTTGACTAATACTTAATGTTGACGTTAAAAACTCATCTACTTATATAAGAATAAAAAATAAAACATTAATAAAAACTCAAATAAACAAGTGCAAAACTTTATTTTTTGGCCAGGTAATGAGTTATAATAGCGACATAATATACTTTAACAAAATAATAAACTAACAAAAATATTATCTTTAAAATAAAAACATATATTTTATTATTATAATTGCAAAACAACAGAATTTACTCAAAAAATATGATCTAATAAAAATAAATACTAAGGTATAAATCTCGTGAAACGAAAAGTATATAAATCAGTCCTTCTATAAAGACTAAGTAATATTATACCGTAAAATCCAGTGTATAATGCGCACTTTTAACTCAAAAAATAAGATGGAAATTTACGGGTGTGCGTTATACGCCGGGTATAAAAATGAGAGCTTTAAAAATACAAAAAGATGAGCATAGAAAAAATCAGACTTTTACATATATCGAAATACTGTTTCTGTGAAAGAAATAACATTCCTTATGAACTTAAAGGGTTGTAATTCTAAAAGTACACCATTTTTTACTAAAGCTTGGAATAATACCTCGAATAAAGGACTTTAAAACATATAAGAGCATTGCGCACGTGTGGTTCAGGTTTCTTCACAAAAAAGGGTGTGCGTGTTGTACGCGGTGAATATACCTAAAAACTAACAATTGCAGCTAGAAAGTATATGGGCGCGTTATACGCCGGGTTTTACTGTAACTATAAAACAACTTTTCTGGCTTTCTGAGAAGCAAATTTGTTAATAGTTTCGGTTAAATAAATTTTTGCAGAGATTTCTGATTCAATTGAGATTATGGCCAAATCTGAAAGCCTTTCTCGTCCCATGCTATTTCTCAAGTAATTTTTAATGATTTTAATTTGCTGAAACTTCTTTCATCTGAAGCTACAGAAACAGGTAAGGTTAAAAAACATCTTATTGCTTGAGCAAAATTTGGAAAACAGGGAATAAGATCATTTTTCACTATAATTTCTAATATCTCAGTTGGCTGTTTTTTACCAGGAAAAATATCTTTGAATGAAGTTATTTCATTAAAGAGTGTATGCCATCCATATCTTTCACAATACTTCCTTATTCCTGTACTTGTAACTTAATATCTAAATCCATACAGGCTTTCATGAGATCATCATTAGAAATGTTGTGAAACTCATACAGGAAGCAAAATATTGTATTACACTCAGATAATAAGGTAAATCTTTCATTTGCTGAAGAGATCGTATGATCAAGAATTGCAAAATAGAAATTAGTCTTGAATTGCTGAAAGGGATTTAAAACTGGCTCACCACTGGCTTCGTAATCAAACGAACCTTTGCTTAGCTTCGAGATGAGAAATTTGGGATGAATACCTAAATCTGCAGGAAGTATTGCTACTGAATCAACAAATATTTTTAAAATATCGTCAGATCTTTGGAAAATTAAATATTTTTTAAGATTTTCTAAGCCTTTAATGCATTCCGCGATGTTTAATTTAGGATTTTGAAGCATTTTACTCAATACATCAATTCTTGATAATAAATCATGCCAAATTAAAGTTGAACATAAAAATTTAAATGTTTCAATACTTTTAATTATTGAGTGTAAGAATATGGATTATTCATTAAAAAATACCCATTCCTGTTAAAAAATTAGAGCAAATTACATAAAATAAATTATTTGTAGCACCCTTCAAGGTCTTCGTAAAAATGAGAATCTAAAAAAAAAAAAAAAAAAAAAAACCTGTTAATTTTCTCAATTTTGTAAGAAAATCTATTTTAAAAAATTAAATTTAGTTTCGATTTTTAAACATTTCGTACTTATTTCCGAAACAAATCATCAGGACACATGCTTATATGTGAGTTTTCTTTTTTAAATTAGCGTGACAATATGCCAAAATTTTTTCTACTCTTTTAGGAAACACCTTGTGCAACATTTCATTCATTCATAAATTTAATTAAGAGCTTTTATAGAGGGTATTATCCTCTAAAAAATGTTAAACAGAAACCGGGGACAGGGGTTAGTGAACATTATATCAAAGGACCAAAAGAATAAAATAACAGTTTTGTACTGATCACAGATAATACTCTACAGTTTTGATTTAAACAAAAAATCAACGGTAGCACCTTTCACTAAAACTTAATAACTACTTATACTTGATCGTGTTACGACCAATATTAGTGTATGTTAAATCAAAATTGAATGAACATATTGAAATAAGAATGGTTTTTCGTATTTTTCCTTATATATACAAGTTGCAGAAAAAAAGCGAATGCCACATACCTCTAACTTTGTCGAGATAGTGCAGGCTTCTAAGGATGCTTTTGCCATGTCATAAACGATCAAATTTAAAGAGTGGCTACTACATGACAAGTAGATTGTGAATTGAACCCCTGATTTATATTGGCTCCGTTATCGTTGGCCTGCCTCCCACATATCTAGCAATTTTTGAAGTTTCTCAGCTGTTAAATATAAATGTTCTTTTCCAATCAATCTTTTAACTGGAAGGAAACCTAAAAAATTCTTTTATTTTAACGGTAATTTCATTAAGATAAGATTTCTCAATACATACATATCTTACCAGAAATGTCATTTGTTCGATCTTGCTAAAATCAGAGGCGCAATATAAAATTATCTAATAACATTTGGCTTGTTCCCTTTTATGAGCAATATGAAGTTAAAAATTCTCATGTAGAAGAGAAATTATTTCGTCCTGAGTATTTTCCCCTAGATAGTGTATTTAGCTTCTTCCCTTTTTAGCACTCTTCGAGGATGCTCCATTATTACTGGATCAAATTTAGCACAAGTAATTGAATTATTTGTATAAGATTACCATTATATATTGGAATTAAATTTGTCCAAATTTGCAATATGTAAGTGTGGCAAATTTAATTTGTCACACTTACCCCGAAGGGCTAAGCAATTTTGAACCAGTACCTTTAACGTTGCTACAATACGTAGAAGCAAATCGCACCAATAATCGCAGAAGTAAGTCTTTTCGAGTCACTATCAATTGTTTTAGAGCATTATAATCGCTGACTGAATTCCATCCAAGACTTCTGGCTTTGACTATGGTTTTTTGATGTTTCATGTTCTTTTAAAATATCAACGTGATGTTTCCAACTTTTAAAATATTCAGTGGAAAGAGAACTAATGACACGGACAAAAAGTTTGCTGCAAAAACAATATGCACAGTTTTTTGTAATGGATTAACGATTTACGCATAACCTTTTCTCCGTTTTTGAAAATTTTGGCGTAACAATATGAGCTAAATGTTCGACCGGCGTCGTCATAAGGAAAATTATACTTTGTCAATGGCTTAGAGGGTCCTTCTTTTACTAAAAAAAAACATCTATCGGCGTCTGATAGAATAGCTGGCCAGGTTCCTAGATCTGAACTAAATATCATTGTTAGAGTATTGTGATTTTAGGATTTTTTTTGGAGGAGTTCCTACAACAGCAGTGAGGCCGTGGTAGCCTAGTGGTCAAGGTATCGGATCGTGGCTGGCATGTCACGAGTTCGAGCCCAGTATCACTAAAAACTCGCTGTGTAGAGGAGCGATGCAGATTATAAATCTGTCGAGAACTCAAATGTCCTCCCTTTGGTGTGTGATAGTTAGGAGAGGGGGTGCTATCTCAAATGTCGTCTTCGTCACTTAACCATGGCTCAAAATGACGAGGTCCGACGCCAAAAGCCCTTGTGTAGCTGAACCAGTGTGACGTTAATATTCACTCACTTACCCTACAACAGCAGTGCCTCTATCTATTCTGTTTATTTGATCTGAAACATCCTAATCATGAAAGTCTAAATCTGATTCTATACTGCTTTCCTTTTTTCCTAGTGTCTTGTAAGTATTCAGTAAACTTTCAGCCTGTTTTTTTTAAAATGGGCTTGTTTTTCGAGTCTTATTCTTTTATAATGGGCACCTGTTAGTTTTTTTATGCCCTCCCTCAGACATTCTAAAATTTTCAACAACATATATATCAATTAAGTAGGGAAAGTATAAAAATAATTGATAAATTGCTTTGCTTTCATACAAAAATTTTTTAATTCATCCAAAATTGACTCATTTGAATTAAAATTCGATATATTTGAGATTTTCCAAAATCTTATCGTAAATTTAAAACAGAGAATAAAAAAGTCCCTATTTTACTTTCGTTGAAACACTCTTTCTTTTAATTTATGTTTAATGCATTGTGACGTTCCCGCAACACAGCTGTGATTCGGCTTCTTTGTGGGTATGGTCACCCTACGTGAAATTTACACCTGCACCCTTAAAAATATTGCGTGGTCTTGTCTTAAACCCCTTTCTGCCCATCAACCGGATGTAATTCGAAGCTAAAGACACGGGAACCGCTGTCATCCCAGAAGCCTAGAGAGGGCAGGGGGAGAGAAAGAGATGGTCTGAAAATTTCACCGAAGACGAAAGCCAGAAACTCCTCCCTCACAAAATAACAGAACTTGGACTCTAATAATCTAATTACTAAGTTAATTTGAATGTAAATCTGTAAATTATAGCTGTGGCGTAATTAAACTTAACATTTAAATTAACCAATATCACTTCACCTTGATTTATTCAAACATAAGATTTTTCAAAATTCAAATGATTAAGTCTGAATTTTTAATTATCCTCCCACATATACATCTGTACATAGCACGCACAGAAGATAGAAGGGATTTATATAAATTTAAATCTATAAAAAATATAATGTTCTATTTATCCTGCTCCTACAGAAAAAATACGCCTTCCTTTTTTTCTTATTAATATAACACTAGAAATTTATAATCATAATAAATACCAAAATTAACACTTATAAAAATACTCAAAAAGACAACAATATTTAAAATAATAATATGAAATACATTATATTTCTCATTCGAACAAAATCCCGTCTTTCAGCTTCTGCAAAATTACGCGGACCGTCCCCAATAGCCTTCGTGTAGCTGAACAGTGAGACGTTAAGATTCACTCACTCACTCATTCAGCTTCTGCAAAGAATGTCATTTCGAAATATTTTTAATAACATTTAAATCTTAACACATGTAGTCTCATTTGAAAATAAATTTATAATAATGAAATAATGGTGCTAAATTTATTTTTTTGATTGAGAAAAAGAAAGAAACACATTTAAATAACTCACCTATTATCCTGTAAGCTCTGTTACGTAACCACCTGGAAGCTCTGTTACGAAAAAAAGGTTGCGTCAAACAATATTATTTGGATTTAATTCAAAGATAAAATTTTATGATTCATATACTCTTAAATATAACTATGGGTACATATACAAAATAATTCCATTGATATTAAAATAAGCTAGTTTTCTTTTAGTTCAGTGGACTTTTTAGTTAAAATCGTTATTCACTTACGTGAATTTATTTTTTACGCAATTTATATATGTATATAAACCAAAAGATATTTTATTAAACTAAATATATTATTTTTATAATCCGCTTTTTCATAAAAGTAAATACAATAAAATATTCTTTAACACTTTTCTTAATATGGTAAAAATATAATAGTACCTCCAAATAAGGAACCTACACAATATGTCTTAATTCCAGAAATTTAAACCCACAAGACCAGACATTATGTATTTTATCCTTTAATGCTAAGCAAATTAATTTAATTAAAAATTCAGTATATCTTTCTTTAAATAAATTATGTCCAAATAAGTACATTAGTCACAGGGTCCCCCCCCCCTAATTTTGAAGTTAATGAAAAGTTAAAATTCTTAGTTGAAAAAGTTTTATTAATGAATAAATGTTTGAAATGAGCAGTAAAATCTTGTATTTACAGAAAGTTACGGAAAATACTCTATTGTACGGATCTTTTTGAAAGCCTTTGCATTGTGTCAGCCTAAGCACGCGTTTTTATTTTTATGTAAATCCAAAGAAAACGCGAGTCCATGAGGTATACAATAGCTTTATTGTACATTCTGTTTTGTCTATAAATAGAAGCGTCAAACATACAGTGTTGTACTCCCTCCTCCCTCTATTAAGTTACATTGATTTATTAGGTTAACACTTTATTTGATTTATTTAAAGAAAAACACAAGCTACTACTCTCTCTCTTGTCTTTGAGATCCTAAAATTTTACCAAAAAAAAAATCATTAATTTTTCTCTTAACTTATCTTTGAATTATTTTTTTAGTTTCACTTTAATTGAATGTCCCTAAATGAGAGGTAAATAGATAAGGTCCATATTCTAAGAGAACGATATCAACATTAAATGAGCCTATTTCAAAGTGTATCTTATAGGAGGTACTACAGAATGTGTGTATTTTAATGTATACCTTAAAAAAATAAATAATAATTCAAAATTAAAAACATAATTACCTGTTGCTATTTCATACGATCTAAATGAAAGAGATTGATTTGTGCCTTCTTCGAAAAGGAGTCTGTTGATAGCAACGATCACAAGTCAAGTAACTTTACTCAAGAGTAAAATAAAACATCTCCAGTTGCGCTAGATATCTTCCAAAAATTCTAATTGCCTCTGTCCCCTTTAAGTTAGCTGACACCGGACATTCTGTGTTGTGTGGGGAAAGAATGTCCATTCTGACCTCACTCCCGATGGGGAGAGAGTGACATAAGAAAATAAGAGAAAGCGTATCAAATTTCCTGATTTAATATACACATCAGCTTTGAACCATTCAAGGTTCAACACATAAGAAAACAGACATCAAACGTATACAGTACGAAATAAATAAATAAGTACTTAAAATATAATACCAAATTCACAATACTAAATACAATACATAACTGGACATCACAAAAAAGATAAATCAAATACATATTTAACAATAAATTCTATCAGTAAGCCAATAAAATATTTAAATGTGCATGTAAATGCAAGTAATTTTTCCCACCAAGACACATTTATAAATAAGAAAGTGTGAACGATAACGTTTTAGCAGACGTAATTTTTAATTGTACATAAAAATGAAATATTAAAGAACTGCAATTTGCCGAACGCTGCTCTAAAAGAAATATTCTGTTTTGTGCACATTTGAGTCATCCTTAAAGTAGTAATACCATAAGTAAAACAAGATAATTACCATTTTCCACTTTAAATCAGGCCAGTGAAAATCATGCTAAGATAAGCGTATATCTATACCTGTATTCCGAGGCCGGGTGCCAATTTACTTGCTACAACAAATCGCCCTCTGGTATAATTTTACAAAAGATAAAGTCTTTTTTACAAATGTGTGATATCGTCCTTTTTATAAAAGATATAGTCGCTTTTACAAAAAATGTAGTAGTTACAAATTTTATTAGTAGCGGTCGGCATTTCAATCCAGTCTATAAAATGATTATGTGTTCCAGGTTTCTAAAGCATGAATAATAATATTTCAGAAAATATTTTCATACAAATTTTTTTGAAACAAAAAAAAAATGTACTTTTCAAATTCGGTCCAAATGCCGCCCCGGACATGGGTCCAGTTTTCCCAGCCCTTGCTGCTAGCGTAGAAAAATAGTGAACATGGTAGCGGGCTAAGTAGATCAGGTGACATGAAATTATTTTTCAACTAGGAGATGGAGAATACATAAAAGTGGACAAATATATATATATATATATATAGATCATGATTAGCTTTAATATCTATTTTTAGTGCTATGTTGTGAATCTCTTGATTTGCCTATTTGATTATATGCTGTCGTGTAACATTTAGGGTTTTACGAAAATGCATAAAACCCGCATTTTTTTAACTATAGTACTAAAGTACCATTAAGTACATACAACATAAAAATGAAATTAAGAATTTCGCTAACATTAATAATACTAGATGAAGTGTTTTCCTAGCAGGCATTGCCAATAAAAATAATTTGACCAAAAGAAGCTGCAAGATTTTTTCTCAAATAACTTGATACCAAGTAAAGCAACAAGAAACTGCCTTTTAATAGAGGTACAACACTTATATACACTAGAAAGGAAATTGGGCAATGTTTATAAGCGTTGTAAAACCATTGACACAAAAATCACTTCTTTCAACTATTTTGTTTTTCAAAATTGTACAGCTATTATTAAATTGAAAACTTTTAACTTCCCTAAATGCATATTGAATTTACACACTCGTGTCTTAGGTAATATACACCATATTAGATGCTTTCGAAAAGTAACTTTCACAAAAATCATTTTTGAGATGCCTTTGTTAAGCATCGATCCAATGCACCACTAGTTCCACTGATAAACAAAAAAATACTTTCTCTATTGCGGTATTGCCGGTTCTGCCTCGAATTTTAATTACGAAATGGAGGATATGTATAAAGAGTAGGCATTAATGGAGAATGGACTAGTGGTTAGTGGAACTCTACACTAACTCTAGATTTCTTGAACTATGTTATGCTATCGGGAAATCCGGACTTATGCTGATTTTTCAACAACTATTCAACATATTTATTCGATTTTTTGAAAAAAATTATTTTGAGAAATTCGCAAAAAATTTTGCTTGATCTATAGAATTATAGGCGGCCTGCGGCCGCCCCTTGTATTGGCCGCCCTCGTGCGGTGCACGGGCTGCACACCTGCTAGGATTGGCCCTGGGATTGGTGACACTTGGAACACAAAATAATGTTATGAATGAGAATTTTATTAAAAGTAGATTAAAATTTTTGAATTTTAAATGCAGTACTTTTTTTAATTGTCTTTACATTGATTTATTGTTGATCTATTTTAAATACTATATTAAGATATATTCTTCTAAATGTGCGTGCGAAATAGGGTTCCACGAAAATGCTTTCTAGTTCTAGGGGTTCGACGAAAGCACTTTCTTGTTCTAGGGGTTCCATGAGTTGAAAAAGTTTGAAGACCACTCATTTATATAATGGTTCAAACTCCTCACTTTTGCGTAGTGTAAAAGTTTGGAGAGGGGAGGGGATGTTGAGTTAGATGTCGCCCTCGTTGTCTGCTGTTCAAAATTACGAGGTCAGTCTCGCAATAGTACTCTTATTGCTCTAGAATGTAATAAACGCATTCTCTCACGTCATTCCAACGTAGGGACTTTTAAACTCGACACATTTAATTGGCATCAACCCTTTTAGTGGCACAATGTATGAACGTATGACTCGACATTAAGACCGCCATCCATGAGTTCCTGACCACTTGGCTATTGGCAGCAATACGAAAAATTTCAGATGATAGATGAGTCATTTTCGGAACGAAAATGTTATGGAGAAAATATTTTAAAAATAAAATATGAATCGGTCGGGTAAAAACATCTCTTAAATTCATTAAATATAATTTTTTAAAAAAATTATTCAACATGTTGGGAACATACGGGGAGATTTTTCCCCCTCCCATTTCTGTGAAAGGTATATAACCCAATATATATTTAATATAAAATAATTCTCTTCTGTATTCTTTTAATTTCTTGCTTCTCTATTCCTCATGCCTTAGTCTCTTAGAAGAATCATTCCAGATAGCCTTAACCGTGGGGAGCAATAGAATGAGCCCGCGACCTTCGTGTTCGTCTGGAAGAGGTAATTTAATCAAGCGATACGAGAACATCACAAGTTTTACGATGCATCATAAATCACTAGTGTGATCAATCCCCGAGAGATGGCGACAGGAGCGCCTCAAATTTAACTTCATGTTATATGTATGTTACTGGTAAAGTATGAAATCCGGCATTGTATAGAATGCCTAAAACTAGCCAGCAATGAATGAAATGATTCATATTTTATACATTGCCTAGGTTTTCTATAGAATGCCTAATTAGAAAACGGCAAAGTATGAAATACATCTCCGATTCGTTTCGAATATTGCGTGGCAAGACACGAAACTTTTAACTCGTGCCTCAAGCTCAGAATTTGTTAGTTGCACATTACGGTTTGTTCGGGAGTGTCAAAATACTCAATTTTATACTTAAATTTGTGCAACAAAAAAGTGGTTGTTTCCTGTGCTGTGTGAAAATGGGGGAGCAAGTTGTAGTGTTGGTGAAGGAGTCATGGTCTATAGCAGGGGTCGGCAACCTATGTCACACGTGCTACAAGTGGCACTATGCACTTCCCAACAAATTTGTTAATTTTTCAACTGTTTAAAAAATACCCCACTGTGTGGTATGCTGAATCCTATTGGTAGATTGGTTTGACACGCCACAGCTAAAAAGTTGACGACCCCCGGTCTATTGACATGAAACAACTATTCGACGACGAGCTGCCCAAAATTCGAGTTAATGCTGCAAGAGAATTATTAAAGGCTGTTTAGCATTTGCAAGCAAAATTATATAATTTTGTTTACGCCATCGATGTATATTTGTTTCATCCTTGCCAAATTTTCAGTGGCCGTTTCCCTGTTTCAATTTTTTTCTGCAGGTAAAATTGCCTCTCTTTTCAGACTTGTGTCATAGTGAACTCTCTCGTCTTGATGCTATTACCAATATCTTTCGTGTTTAGGTGTAAAAGAAAGCACATAAAAAAAACTCCTAAATACAAGCAGACAACAATGTTTAGAATAGACTGAATACTGGAGATAAACTACGGAATAGGATAAGCCAACGAAGCAAGAAGCCAGAATGGACGGTTCATTTATCTTTTGAAAGGGGTTGAAACTCATTTCCCCCCACCCAACAAATGTTTTACCTTCGATTCTAAGCCGCACCCGATTTTTAGTAGCATTTTTTTTTATTGAGAACATTTATGAACCCCGTGCAGTACACAATGTATCACACGGGCTTCTTAAAACTCAAAGGTAAGAAGGAAGGATTACAACACAAACATCCATGCTTTCTCCGGGATTCGAACCCAGTCCCTATGGCACCGCACTCAGCGTCACTAACCGCTATACTGAATGGGTAGCCTTTCAGTAGCATTAGCACTGGAAAAACGGTGCGGCTTAGATTTCGAGTAAATACGGTGTATGTGAGGGAGCAACAAACTAGAAATTAAAATAAAATTAACTTTGTATCACAGAAACATGACTGAGTTACCTCTCATCTTTTAGCTCGGAATTCTTCGCATGTAATCGCTCTGTGGATGACTGAAGCTAATATTAATTTAGTGTTTAAATATTGAATGCATGAATGATTCTTTTGCATTTTATATGTTTCTTAAATTTACAAAAAAAAAAAAAAAAAAAAAAAAAAAAATATTCTTTGATATAAAAATAATGTGCATTTAGCAATACAAATTTACGCAAAAAAAATCCTGTCTTTCTGAAACACACATTCGGTCTTTATCGGTGTTGGCCTTTTCCTAGATCAAGTTCTTTAATTTGAGCTCTAAAATGATATTGATTCAGCAAAATGAAATTCTTTTATGTCTGCTATATTGGAATCAATTAGGGTAAATTCCAGAAGAATAATTGTTTAAGTTTTAAATAATTATTCATGTGTATACTAGTTTCTTTTATGTAAACAGATGATTCGAATAGTTTCAATTATTACTAAGAAACAACCGCCATATACAGATAAAATCTATTTTGCATATTATATGTAATTAATAATTATATACATAATCTTCCACGCCACACAGGTCCGGGGTTCAAATCCAACCTGGGCCAGGTTGACTCGATCTTTTATCCCTTTAGTGGGTGGACAAATGAGTACCAAGTTTGCATGGGAACTGAACGCTGGGGGTTTCACGTCAGGCTGACCACTTGGCTGAAACCTCCGCTCATGCACCCCAGCGCGTAAGGTCATGTCAACTGAGATAGGCACAATAGGCTCTTGCGCCACTGAGTTCAGTTATATACATAATATCATGTTGCAGGTTACAGTTATTAGTGCGGATTTGTTTGATTTTAGGAAGTCGTAGGTTGAAGTAATTCGCAATATGTGGAAGATAGCAGCTTGCATTAGTGATAACGTCGTTTAAATTAAAAGGTTACAGTGCTTGGCAAATCCACGATGAAAAGATATCTGCTTAGGGAAATCAAAGCCCGTCATATACGACAATGTTGTGAGTTGCCAAAAGACTTTGAGCCAGCCACATGCCAGGTACAGACGACCCAGGAAGTAGCAGACTATCACTAATGAACGATGTTGTCACAATGAAAAAAGTGAAGGACTTCATTCTATTCGATCGAATAACTACTATCTAGATGATCCTGAATGAGACTAATCTCAGTTACGGCAATCTGTGGAAAGTTATTCATTGTCAAAGTATCAGCATGCTCGTTAAGTTTGTCGACGCTCAAAACTTCATGAGGTTTGGAAGTTTAGAGAACGTTGTGCGGACGACCTCGTCCCTTGACCGTTGTTTAAAATTTCAAGGTTTATCGTCTATAAACTTTGAGTTGCCTTAGAGTACGACGCTAACAAACACTCACGAAAAACAAAGCAGACGAATTGCAAAAAAATTGTGAAATTATGTTTATGTAATACGTCCTCACATTTCCCTCTTCCTCTCTCCCCCTCATTAAACATTAGAATCTTCATTAATTATACGTAAAAAAAATATTGTCTTTTGTGTTCTTTTAGTTTAATTTTTATAAATTAAGTGAATTTGAGATCGTCAACGAAGCAGATAAATATTTCATGTTCCTATGTCTATCCTATGCCAGTGATTTATTGCTAAAGACGAAGTGCATGCCTGAAATCAATCCCCAGGGAATTTTTTCACGAGTTAAGGCAGCTTATTACATTTTCTGAATCTATAACAATCCTTGTATTTCTCAAACTGTAATTCGCTAAAGATCGCCAAATAAGTAAGTATTTATGAATGTCCCACTGTACAGCAATGTGTGGGGTATTAGAGAAAATCTCGTTGTTTTGAATCACGGCCGAATAACGAGGACAGTACTTGAGCTGGCTCCTTACCCTTCAAACTTCCACATCACGCCACCTTGCCAACGATGTCAGAAATCAGTACGGAATCAATACGTAGAGTGTCAAGCCTTAATTCTACGCTTGATTAACATAAATTAATAAAACAACTACTATATAACAATATAAAATTGAATTACCAATAAGTATTATCATTATGTACGTATTTGGGTTTTAACCCTCTCTAAATTATTTCCATCTTGGAGCTCCTGTTTATGATAATAACCAACACAAACACGTTTATGCTTCCTTCTAGAAATGGACCTTTGTTCCTAAGTGGACCACTTTCTGCTTTGAATGGACAACAAGCATCTAAATCTCGCATAAGCTAATTGATCCCGGGTATTTAACGATGCTCTGTCGCTGTTCTTTTCCCCATCGATCCGTCGTTGGGGCTGCACCACAAGGGCGCAACGGAGCCCCGTTAACAAGGTGCTTCTTTCCTTTGATTATCATGTCAAAGCGATTTCATTCCCTGAGAAGCAGCCCTTGGGGAAATGCTCAAATTTTACGACGGATTCATCTCTGGGACTTAAGTGCCCCTTAACGGTCGCCGCCGCTGTTTACCGGTTAAAGGCCCTGGTAACTGCTGCATGGATGAAAGTGTAAAGATAACATCAGAAAGGAACAAGTAGTTTTTTTTATCATTATTATATCAGAATACTGGATCGAGGGATTCCTTTCCCAAAATGGTTCTTCATTTAAAAATAAACGTAGTTGCGTGTATTTTTTGTTATTATAAAAAAGACCTGTAGAAAAGCCATATTAAGTTCATAAAAGGCCGCACCGCATTCAGTACATCGCTTGTACATAAAGCTGGGGATGAATATTCAATGGTATATTATTTTTCATTATATAGATACATATATAATCAATACTAAAACAATTATATATACTAAATAACTGCACTACCAGCCATTAAAATTGCTACATCAAGAAGGCAACATGCTACACAATTGAAATTTGAATGACAGGAAGAAGGTGCTGTGATATGCAAATGATTAGTTTTCAGCACATTCAGACAAAGCAGGCACCGGTAGTGACAATTACAATGTGTTTAAATGAGGAAATTGTTCAGCCGGTTCCTCATACACAAATTGCATTTGAACGTTGTTGTTTGTGTGAAAAGTTGTTGTGGTACATCGTGTAAGAAGCAGAAATGCGTACCAGCTCGTTTCTGACTTTGATAAAGGCCGAATTGTAGCATACATAGTTGTGGTTAATCGTATCGCAGTATTGTTGTT